>CABFVZ010001505.1:120284-131681 GCA_902151445.1 Timema monikensis | reverse complement strand
CCCCCTTCCTCTCTTTACGAGTTTATGGCATCAATAGATGATGAAAAATAAAATATACCTCCTGATTCTTACCTTATATTATTATTATTTTGTGCTGTGTTTCTCGAACTGTGGTACGTGTGCCACTCAGGGTACACGACGTACAGCTACATTTTATTATTCATAAATTATTTCATGAGGGTAGAAAATCTGAACAAATTAAATCATATTTTGATAAGATGTTATGGACTTTTATATTCCTTTATTTCGCTCAGTATTGATAACAATTGTTAGTTTTAATTTTTAAATAATGAGTTGAAAGGCAGGTCGCCACCGTGGTTCGGATTCCACGTTAAGCTGTAGGTCCTCCATTTCATCTCTACAATCACCCTACCATTACACATTAGCGTAAGTGCGTATAACCCGAACGGGTAGTAAGACGCGGTGCTAATAATAATAATAATAGTTGAAAGTAGAACGTTGGTCGGATCATGGCTCCGGAAAGAGTATGCGATTGGGGAAAGTTAGGAAAATAATGATCTAAGTGGATTGCATAAACCATTTATTGAGAAAAACATTCCTTTAGGCTCTTGCACGAGGAAACTTCAGTTGCACGGTCGGCAATTGGTTGCAGACAGTTTCCATGTAATGAAACTGCACGGTCAACTTTTAGTTTTCCGCAATCGAGTTGGGACATTGTTTTAAATGTAACTTATTACACTTTATAATCAATTGCGTGCGCAACTGCAATTCACCAAATGTTGATTTAGACATACGAGAGTAATTAAAAAAAGCGTTACTGTCCACAGATCCCCAAATGACGAATATTACATAACCCTTAACCAGTCTTGAAGATAACATCGTATATACATACATCATTCTTGGTCAGATTCTTCTCTTTTTTATAAGTAAGGTAAGAAGAAATAGTTCCTCATTCCTCGACGCCATTTTCTCGATATGACGCTCACCAATGGTGGCAGCAACTAGTTGCACTTAACAATTTGTACAGCGGTAAGTGCCTTTCAACTGGAAGTCAACTAGTTACACGCAACAAGTTGCCCCGTGCAATAGGGGCCTAATAGGTTAGATACTACTGCATTGATATTTTCAATATATTATTCTTTCTTTCTGATAAAATTAACTATTTGGCATTAAAAGGTTTAGGAACTCAAACGATATTTGAGAGGAAATTAGATCGACGTGTGTGGGGTGGGAAAAATCTTGCGTTCTGGTTGGGTAAGACAGAAATACTTGCTGTGGGTCCTAGGTATCGTAGGCTCGAAATTATCACTGCCATAGATGATTATATTATTTTATTATCTGTGAATTTTTAAGAAACATAAACAACGCAAAGTGTAAGTATTTGAGTCACAACTTATAAACTAATACACAATTTTTTTTAAAAAAAGTACTGCCATGCGTCTCACTTTCCGTTTGAGCTATACGCATACGTACTAAATATGATAGTTGGTTAGAAAAGAGGAAGGTTAAATTTAGATTAAGTATACTCATATTTGATTGGAGGAAGAGTGAAAAACCACCCTTAGTACACCCAACCTGGATTCGAATTCCGATCTTCCCGTATCTATAGCCCAGTCTATTGAGAGATTGACGCCTTAAGCCATTCAAACACTGAAGTGGGAGCTATAATTTTCATTCTCATTAATAATTATTGCGATTATTTTTTTTACATTGGGGGTATTTAACGTTAACTTTCTGAATCAATTGATTATAATAGAACATTATTTAAAAAAAAAACTAAATTAGGTTTAGAACAGACACAACACTTATTCCCGGGACGTTAATTTATCACATTGGAAGGGGTCAAGCCAATCCCACTAATGATAAATCAAATCCGATGCCCTTAGGCCCGTGTTCAAGAACGAGGCTTAACGAAACAGAAAAAGGAGAAGGTTGAAGATGAGTTGATTTGCTACCTACTTTGCCTCAACTCAACATACCTTCTACCCCAGTTTACCCTTTGTTTCACTTCGTCTTGTTCTTGCATGTGGGTCTTAGCAAATAATTAGACAGACGTACTACCGGGTGAACTAAGAACTAGGAATTATGTTTTTTTAGCACTTTGTTTTACTAGCCGTTAGGGTTATAACTTACGTCAATGTCCTATTATTTTTATTATTATTATTATTATTATTATTATTAGCACCACGTTTTACTACCCGTTCAGGTTATACGAACTTCCGCTAATGTGTAATGGTAGGGTGATTGTGAGATGAAATGGAGGACCTACAGTTTAACGTGGAATCCGAACCACGGTGGAGGCCTGGTATTCCCCACATTTACAAGATGTCTTGTCAGAGGTGAAGGAAGGGTTTGGCAATCAGATAAATCTGTGCCGGGACCGAGGATTGAACCCCGGACCCCAGGCACAGAAGTCTGACACCTTACCCCTAGACCACCAGTTCACTCGATGTCCTAATAACACTCATGTTTTAAGCATTAGGAAGGCTTAGAGGAAGTGCACCTACATTAGCGTAGAGGGAAAGCGGAAAACCATTTAGTAAAACCCACCCTCAGTGCACCCGACTGGTATCGAACTATAATATCCCCAACTTAGGCAGTCTGATCTATTGCGAGGCTGGTGTCTTGGACCATGCACTCGCCGAAGCGGGTTGGAATCATGGTATTTGCTATTTCAGATTGTACAGCTTCTAAGTTAAGCAACAGCTTTAAATTAATTAAGGCCGTACAACTTACAATGGTATGTGGTTCTTTCTGGAACTCTTCAATTACTCTCTCCCTTCGCCTACAACCACTCTTTGTAATTTCAATAAGAGGGGGAATAAAACCACCAAACATCTTATAGCAATGTAAAGAGAAAATACTCACTGTTCTCAACTATCTTAAAGTTTGTACTATTTGTTAGAGAAAGGCTAAATATAGAGCCCCGTTTCATCAAGCCTACTCTATAAAATCCGCTAATATGCTTACAAAGTCGTTGAAAATTAGCTAATGGCACATTTTTATATTAATAAAACTCAAAATATAAGGTTGTTAAAGAAAAAGAATACTGTTGGAATCTTTCATCTTCATTTAGCGTGAGTCATATTTTAAAATAATGCATCGTATAATTAAATATTGCTTTCAAGCTGAACGTTTGCACGTCAATTTCTCATTTACCTAGGTATCCCCCTTAATATTGAACAATACGGGTGGTGAGGTGTTAAAGGTGGCCAATATAAACCACAGGGATTGGTAATCAATACCTCATGGCGTGGAATACATTGAGTATGTTGCTGATAGAACTACTACAGACCTGTGTGCACAGAAACTATCGGCGGAGTAAAGCAGATCCATTGTGGACACTGCAGATAAACTCTTCGACCAATTATCGATTTTGCATCAGCTACGAGTTGATTTGGCGTAATGTGCCATTATATTTTATTATGGTATGCAGATACGTTTACAAATACATTCCCTGATCGTGTTCATGGAGTTTGTTTTTGTTCCACGTATTCTTCCTTGCCCGTCAGGGCTATACGCATTACACTGGGACGAGATTCGAAACCTGACCTTCCCCCCTTTATTAACAAACTAGTCGGTGACCTGGTGGTCTAAGGTGTCAGACTACTGTTCTGGGGATCCGGGGTTCAATCCTTGGTCCCGGCACAGATTTAGCTGATTGCCAAACCCTTCCTTCACCTTTGACAAGAGGTATATTAATCACAACTTGTGAATGTGTGGAATGCCAGGCCTCCACCGTGGTTCGGATTCCACGTTAAACTGTAGGTCTTCCATTTAATCTCGCAATCACCCTACCATTACACATTAACGTAAGTGCGTATAACCCGAACGTGTAGTAAGACGCGATGCTAATAATAATAATAATAATAATAATAATAATTATTATTATTATTATTATTATTATTAGCAAAACCAGACTATTTGAGTCTGACGTTTATTACGCGTGCTTCACCGATGTTGGTACGGACGCTTTTAAAGTGTGATATAATTTATGAACTCGGATGTTAATAATTTTAAAGGAGTCGTTAGAAAAATCGGATCAGCAGATGCACTTGAGGTTTCCAAACGCTCAAAGGAAAGCTGTGGCTTAAGATATTAAATTTCTTGACAAAGGTGACTCCAAGTATTCCCGTTGGTAGACACTGAGGTGCTATGAACCAATTTTCAAAAATTATAGAATATATACGTACTGTGAGTACTTAATAATTGCGAAATGAGTTAGGTATATATATTTTAAACATCTTAATTTTACTAAAAAATGGTTTAGTTTAAATTTGTTTTAATTCCCTCGAGTTGACCAATAGGGTAGGCTAATTGCTGCGGGTCTAATTGTTATAAAGGAAGACCAGGTGTGATAATTTTAATAGTAATTAAATTACATAAACTTATAAATTGATCTTCTATGACTGAGCTAAAAAAAAATTGTGTTTTGAATTTACAATAAATCTGTTGACGCCCAAGCACACACTATCCAATACGGGTACCGTGTAATAAGGGAATTACCAATAGCAAATTACTATAGTAAATATTAATTAATTATATACTGTTTTATTAATTCAACCAACACAATGCATTCACTATATTATATCTACAAAATCAATCATTTAAAAATAAACATTAATTCCATGCTGACCTTACTTCATTTGTCAATTCATTACGGCCATATACAGGCTGGCCACGAAAGCGAGTGCATTAGCTGGTGTCCGTTTTTGCGCACAGTAAAGGTTTAAAAAAAAATTAAATTTATTCAAACTAGTTTTAAAAATAAAATATACACATGAAAATCGAACCCGGTAGCTTGGCTTAGCTTGTCAATTCTCTACCACTGAGCTATCCAGTATACGTCCTATGCTAATTGCACCCTCATTATTCTATTTAAAAGGAAATTTGAAATGACCTATCTTGATTGCTACATTAATTCAAGACGTAGGCCTATTTACATCACTACACATATTAACGTTAAAAATTAGCACAAAATAAAATATAGCTATGCAACATGCGTTAATTTTTAAATACCAATTTTTAACTGTAATATTCCGATTTTAGAAATTATTTTTTTATGTCAACAATCCGGAGGTTAGTTTGATGTAAATTTTATCCATCCGACGCTAGGCATGTGCTTAGCCCTTCAGCTGGCTAGTTATGCCTCCATCATCTGGTAGGAAGTAATTCCATCTACTAGAGGTGCGCAGGAAGTTGGAGATTCCCAGCTGTCTTCTACAATGCACACAATGCACGAAATGATCTACCAATTTTGTCAGGTAAGGTTTTTTCACATATCTTCCAGGTTTCTTTTACATGCCATACTCGACATGGGACTTAACGGCTTCATTTCCCCACCGATGAAGTTGTGCTGCGGATTTTTATCTCTCAAGAAAAATACGCTGATCTCGGCTGGATTTGAACCCACGAACATAAGGTCCTGAGGTGAATATTTTGCCTCAAGACAAGTAAGGTCAATAATTTAGTAATATATTATTTATTATTATTATTATTATTTAGCACCGCGTCTTACTACCCGTTCGGGTTATACGCCTAAGTACTAATTACGCTAATGGATTAGAAATTGAGGAGGTTGAATTAGAGGAAGTGAACCCGCATTTGCGTGGAGGGAGAGTGGAAAACCATTTAGGAAAAAACACCCTCAGTTCACCCGACCGAGATTCGAACCTCGATCTCCTGATTCGAACCTCGATCTCCCCGTCCTCAGCAGTCTAGCTCAACACGACAAGCGCGTTAGCCAACTACGCCACCGAGGCGGGTTTTAGTAATATAAATTTGAATTTCCATTAATATAGTTAGAACATAGACTTTTATTGTTATTATAGCTCCAATAAAACCGTCCACGTTTGAATATATTTTAAAAAAATTTAAATTTAGGGAACATTATCATTTTATAAATTTTTATAAAAATAAATGAAGAAAATTACTTATGTGAAAACCCGCCTTTGTGGCATGGTTGGCTAACGTGCTAACTTTGTGTTGAACTAGACTGCTGAGGATGGGGAGATCGAGGTTAGAATCTCGGTCGAGTGAACTGGGGGAGGGAAGTTTCCTTAATGGTTTTCCACTCTCCCTCCACGCAAATGTGGGTACAAGTCCTATAAATTCAACCTTCTCAATTCTTAATCCATTATCGTAATTAGTACGGTCTACTTAAGCGTATAACCCTAACGGTTAGTAAGATGCGGTGCTATAAAGTTTTTTTATGCGAAACTCTGAGAATTATTGTCTAAAGGCATTCTTTCACGTTTTAATATATTATAGATTTTAATCTAGTTTGATTCACGGGACATGTTAGAGCTTATTATGAATGAGCCACCTACAACTTTACCCCGAAATATTCCTAATTTAAACGTTACGTTTTAAAGTGAGTTTTAATTACGTGATACGCTCTATCGTTTTGTCTGAGATACTCGAGTTTGCGAGAATCCCAATGGCTTCTTCCTCATTAAAATACTGTCCCCATTATTCTTGAGGAATGTGTCTCAAAAGTGCTCGTCAATTTATCTCGACGTTCTCGTCAAAGGGTGGATTAAAGACAAACTTGGAGAGGAAACTTTTCAAAGGTAGAAACGTTCGTTATTTTGTTCAGTTCCTATTTTATTTGAATAGTAGGTGATCATTTTACTTGTTTAAAATAAAAATATAATAGCTTAGTCTGTTTTTATAATTCTACTCTCTTATATCAGGGCATATAAATAATAATTTAAAAAATGAGAACCTGCTTTGGTCTAAGACGGCATTCTAGCAACAGACTAGACTGCTATTGAGCGTGATATTGGGGTTCGAATCCCGGTCGGTTGTATTAAGGTTGGTTTTTATTAAAGGTTTTATCCACTCTCCCGCCATTCCAATGTGAGTACACTTCTTCTAAATTCAATCTTCCTCATCCTTAACACATTATCGTACATATGTGCTTAGTGCGAATTGTTAGTAAGACGTGGCGCTAAAAAAATAAAATAAGTAGGCCCAATGTATTGGTGTTCTATGAGCCTTACGAGTATTTTTGGTGGCGCTACTTCATATAAAATATTCTCACCGCGGTGTTTCTCGTGGAAAAGGCATTTCTGAAATTTCACAAACACTAAAAAATGAATATTTGGATTCATAAAATAGTGTAGTCCATCCATCTGTTATATTTATTCGTAGGCTTAAGTTTAATACAAAAGGATTATCCTAAGTAGATGCTCCTTTATAGCAAATTTGGGTGCGTTTCTTCTCTAACCAGACCTAATTATTTCCCTACTCTATGAGTGTAAGCACGCAAACAGCCCAGTTTAAAACTAAGACGTGGTGCACACCAATTTTCAGTTTTATTTTTCTAACTGGGATTCTAAAAATTAAAAGGATTCAAACCAGGTGTTTTTTTTATGTAGTACTAGAGCATATTCCCATGTGGGTATTGTTTTATTTCTTTGCAAATATAAAAATTCCTGTGTAAGTTTCATTTTCGTTTCATTCCTCATCTCAGTGTAAGGTATTTAAAAAAAACAAAATACATTGTAGAGCAAGTCACCTCACGCACGGGTACAACGAACTCCTGTAATGGCCCTACTTTCTTCAAGACGTGTCTACTTTCATCGTCCCCCACGCTCCCAACATTTCGCTTCAGTCAGTGTGCTTTACCGCTTTCAGCTTCAGCATCGTCCCCCCTCCCTATCCAACAGTTCTCAACCCCATAACGAGACCGTACATAAAAAGCTATGCTTTCGACTGTTTTATGACGTTGAAGGGAGGAAGATGTTTGGTTAGGGAATGTGAGAGGGCTGCTTTGCTATTAAACGCTCTCAACCATATCGCTACGATAAACAATTCAATTGAAAGAGGGTTAGACTTAGAGAACGAGGTAAATGTAGCGAGTGTTTGTACAGATACGGAGGGTTTTTTCACCCTTTTCAAGCTGAAATTATTGGAAATAACGGCAGGTACTAGAATAAACAATGGGTAAAAAACTATTTACCATAGGAAAGGCTTTCTCTAGCAGCTAGAAAGGCTACTAGGTCTAGTCCTGAGTCATTGGTTTTTTTTTTATCCACCGCGTCTCACCATTCGTTTTGGTTATACGCATGTAAATTAACTACGCTAATATGTTAGAGATGAGGAAGATGTAATTCAAGGAACTCTACCTGCATTTATGTGGAGGGAGAGTGAACCACAATTTTGTATTATTTTTTTTTAAATAGGAAAAACTACCTTCAGTACACCCACCAGGGATTTGAACCTCTTTGTCTCCGTAATAGGCGGTCCAGTATATTGTGAGAGTGACGCCTTAGACCAAAGGTTCCTGGCCTTTTTTTTTTTTTTGCCTTTCACCAACTTGTGAGAATAGTATGCTGGCTACCGCCCCCACGCAACGCCCCCGCCCATAATTTTAATGTAATAATTAATTAGCATTATGAAAACAGCGGTAATAATCTTAAATTCATGTTACATTGTATATTCATATGTTGGAGTATTAAATTATTACTAACTACTCTCTGCACTAGGGGTCCAGGGTTCAATCCTCGGTCCCGGCACAGATTTATCTGATTACCAAACCCTTCCTTCTCCTCTGACAAGACGTGTATTAATCACAACTTGTGAATGTGGGGAATGCCAGGCCTCCACCGTGGTTCGGATTCCACGTTAAACTGTAGGTCCTACATTTCATCTCACAATCACCCTAACATTACACATTAGCGTAAGTGCGTATAACCCGAACGGGTAGTAAGACGTTTTATTTAAAAAAAATTACACGAACAAATATAACTTCTGACAACTGTCAAAAGTCCAAAATTGGTCCACACTTCTGATCAATGACTGCCTGTATCCAGATGGACAATAATTCATTAGATTAACATACAACTAATAATAATATTAATAATATTATTTAGCAGCGTCTTACTACCCGTTCGGGTTAACATACAACTATTGTTGTAATATCCATGAAAACCTAAACGCCCTCTACTGCCCCCTTACAATTTTACCTCCCCTCTAAACCCATAAACCCCCGGGAGGGGTGAAGGGGGACCATTATACCACCGAGGCGGATCTACTTTCATGTATTAATACGTCAAGTCACGTGATCTGCAAGTGTCACTTTTTATTATCAGTTTGTTCATAAGGTAAGGTGGTAGGAAACACTCGTTAAGGTCGGTATTTTTGTTGTTTTATAGCAAGAAAAATAAATGGTACGTTGCACCGCACATACTTTCTCTCACTTTTATCGTAAAATAGACCTTTACTAAAAACTCGTAATATTTATGAAACGAAATAATAGGTCTACACATTGTTGTAGAAACATTACACCAAAGATCATAAATAAAATAATATACACTGTTACTTACTGTATGGCGTTAGGAACTAGGAACATTGTTAGGGAAAAATTGAGAAAAGAGAAACATCTTTGTCCACCAAAGAACATAAGATATCAAATTCATTTTCAAAAACTTGAATATTAAAAAAGTATATATATTTGCTTACAGTTAAGAAATTATTGGTTTTGTAAAATTATAATTCAAATAAAATATTGTTATCTATAATAACACAACAATTTTACAATGATAAGATATTATGTGTCTCAAATATTTGTAGAAATGGTGAAAATTAGAGGGTACTTTACATGTGGGAAATCTTCTAAGTCATTTTCATGAGAAAATGAGAGTTTCCATCTTGTTTATAACAATAAACATTGTCTATATAAATAAATAATCAAAATAGTAAAAGCGCATTTTGAAAAAATCGATTTTGTTTCCTCTCTTTTTCAACTTTCAATAAATTACCCTTAATTCTAGAATTGAATATTTAATTCAAAAACCCCTCGGGGGTAATTTATGAAAACCTCAAATACCAATTTTGAGCCCAATCGGTTTCGGCTCTATCCCGAGATACAGACAGACACAAAGACTTGCGAAAATCACATTTTTAAAAAATCTCAGCTCATGAAACGTCAACATTTATCAAAATCTCAAGTTCGATCTTTTTTGACGATCACAATACTTTCTCTCCAAGGTATCGAAAGAAAGCTTTTTTTTTGTCCAAATAAATAAAAAGTTGCTTTAGTTTTATACAATTTCGGAATCTCAACATTTCTTGAATGTTTGTCATCAACATAGCTGAATTTGAGATTAATTATTTTTCATCACATATTACCTGTTCGAGTTATACGCGTACATTAGTTACGATATTTAATAGGGATGCGAATGATACAATTTTAGAAAAATTATACCACCCCACTTGGGCCGAGCGAGATAAATGAACTATTCAATAATTTAAAAAATCAGTACGCTTAACCGGGATTCAAGCCCCCACCAGCAATTCAGTATGACACAAGACTTTTTATCTTAGTTAAAAAAAAATTCTGGCCAAATGCCTCTTAAGTTCATGTTAAGTATTCAATAATTTTTGATGTTGCTATTGAGTAGAAAATTAAATTTAAAATATCAACTGAACGTGTTTTTTTGCCCCAAAACTTTTTTTCTTATAAAAAGTATAAGTATAAAATACCTCAACTCGCATTTCCTCCCATATCAACTTAAACTCCCTCTACTAAATAATATTGATAATAGGCCGCTTCGATGGTTGAATGGTATAAGGCAGCGGTTTGCAACCCGCGGCCCTTAACCCCACTCTATGTGGCCAGCTAAAGGTCAAAATAGTTTAAAATGGTGTTCGGGGATATATCCAGAACATCAAATTTTCTGATTTTGCATCACCTGATTTCCAGATTAAACTGAATGATCTTCAATGTAATTCTGGATTGAAAGGCAAATTTTCAGAAGTTTCTCTACGGGATTTAAAAATAATTACCTGCCTAAATAAATGGAATCATTGCAAAATCATGCTCTAAGAGCGACAACATTATTCGGGAACACCTACTTTGAGAACAGTAATTTTCTTTGATGAAACAAATCAATTAGAGGGGTCGCTCCCGAATGAATTAATGCGGCCTTTTTATGTTCTCTCTTTTATAGACATGTGCGTTCTTTCAAATAAATAATTTTAGTGCAAAATGTGTGCTTGTTTTCTGCTTCTGTGATCTTTAACGTTTTTCGAGATAGATTTAAAAAAACAATCAATAGCCTATTATCAACCCACTTTGGTGGCCATACGGTCTAATGCGTTACTCTCGCAATATATTAGTCTGTCGAAGATGGGGAGATCAGGGTTCCATCCCGGTCTAGCATACTTAGGTTTATTTTTCCTAAATGGTTTCCCACTTTCTCTCCACGTAAATGCAGGTGTGCTTCTTATAAATTCGACCTTTTTCAACCCTGACGTGCCCGAATAGGTAGTATAAAACATATAGCCTACTTGAGATAGTAGCTGTGTAAATTTTTAATATGTCTCATAGGTACGCTTTTCAACATCATTTTTCACTAAAATAATGTACAGGTCTAGTGGTAAAATTAAGATGGGAGGGGGGGGGGGGAAGTTGGGGGGGGGGAGGCC
>CABFVZ010001505.1:72734-110040 GCA_902151445.1 Timema monikensis | reverse complement strand
GTTGTTATGGTTTTATACAATAATCCGAGCAAATGGGACACACTAAACTCTTTTTTATTTTCCAGAAAAATCCACTTGTGATGCAATGCATAAATGATAAAGGTAATTTTATTTTATGTGACTTATAAAATAATTAATTTAACAATCATATTTATCATATCATTCAGTTGGTACGGTATTATTTTAAAGTAAAAATAAGTTAATTCCATCACCCCTCCAATAAATAAGAGGTAGCGACCCCCTTTGGTGACCGCATGGTCTAAGGTGTCACTCTCTCAATAGAGCAGTCTGCTGGTATTGAGATATCGTAGTTAGATCCCGGTCGGGTGTACTGAGGGGAGGGGGGGTAATCCTAAATGGTTTCCCACTATCCCTCCACGTAAAAGTGGTCACACTTCCTCTAAGTTTAGTATTCACTATCCCTAACTCATGAGCATAATGGGTGGATAGTTGTACAATTCGAATGGGTAGTCGACGAGGTGCTAAACTAAAAGGGGTAGTATTATTATTAATTATTATTATTATTATTATTATTATTATTATTATTATTATTATTATTATTATTATTATTATTAGCACCGCGTCTTACTACCGTCTCCTATGCCTACAGCCTAAATAGTTTGACAGATTCCGTTCAAAATTGATGGATACATGTTATGAGAAGAGAAATCAATATATTATTTTTATATAAAATTAATAGTTATTTATTGAACGTTGATTTTTTATATAGAAAATTGTTTTATGAGAAGTGTACAACTTAAGTTTTTTCTGAAAAATAATTTATTTAAGATCACGTTACTGACTAGAAAGATTTGAAAAGTTTGTTACAAACTATATTATACTCTAAGTAAAACCTGGATGACTAAGGTAATTTTGTATTAAGAAAATAGTGGCAACCCTGAGTTAGTTTGAAAGTCGTATGCGTATTTTATTCTATATTTACAAAGCGAACCATAAATATTCCAGCAACAAAATTACATATCTTGGGAAGTAAGAGATCATGGACTAAAAATATAAACACAAATTAATTAAAACCACACCAAGTAATAAACAGTTCATTATTAACGGATGAGGAGATATTAAAAAAATCGTAATTAAGTTTAAGTTAATATGAGGAAGACTGTAAAGTATAAAGAAATCTTAAGTTTTACTTCTTCCACTTATTTCTATCTCTCAATTTTTAACTGCCACTATTATTCTCTGTGTTCCTATATATTTTGCAGACTTAATTTTTTATGTATTGTTATAGTATTATTTACAAAGAGACGAGGGCCATTCCAAAATCAACCACCGATTGGCTGGTAAAAAAAAAAGTCAAAATTAAAGAAAAAGTCTTATTATAATTTATACAAAGCTTATATACATAAGCTGCATTACTTTTCCACATAGTCGCCACCCAAATTCAGGCACTTGTATCGCGGCACCAGCTCTTTCAATCCCTCATCCAGGAACGACTATGGCGGGCGGGGTACCCAGTCAGTCGGTGACTCCATCCATGGGATCCTCGTTGTTTTCGAAGCACTGGGTAACCAGGCAGACCTTCATCTTTCTGTTTAGATGGTTTATCGTTTGGCGCAAAGTCCAGGCTGTGAAGTGGGTGGTTGAAAATCTACCAGTTGAACTGCTCGAATAAAGCCTTTGTGCGAGCCGCAATGTTGTCGTACAGGATGTACTGATTTCCACATATGTACAGTAGCCCTATGGCTTCTTTGGTGCTGACTGACAGCTCACAGCTGACGGCTAAAAATATTAGTTATATTCATAGTAATCAGTAAGGATAATTATAATAATAATTATTCAAAGGAACGCCTAATAAAAGCAGTATACAAAAGGATCTAATTAAAAAATGAATAGATAATAAAATGAAATAAGAGGTAAAAGTTAAAAATACAGCATGGAAATTAATTAAAAAACATATTGAGTGTCTAAGACAAGAACCTTTAAAAAAACTAAAAATATAGAATAATGAGTCAGAATATAATCTATGGTTACATTAATATAGAAGAAAAGATGGATTGACCGACAGAATAATAGTAAGACTAGTAATAATAAAAACGTATAACAATCCTATTAAAGAGTGTAAATAGAGTAGAAAATAAGAAACAGTTAAATGGGGTAAAATACAGGAAACACATTAAAATTAAGACAAGAAACAATACATATAAAAAATCACATACTATAAGGTTACAGGTTAAAAGATTAAAACATTATATGAAGAAAGATATATTAAGTATATTAATGAATAAAAATAATTAACAGTTTAAGGTAAAAATGTTGATAAATAAACTGTTGACTTGAGAAGAGTTAAACTGTAATGATGAAAGTGAACAGGGAATATTATGCAGAAAATTAATTTAATAGAGGTTAGAGAAGTTAATTATAAGAGTAGAACTTGGACGAAAAAACGAATTATATAGAATAGTGTAATAAATGTTAATAAAAAGTTGTTGACTATATAAACGTTCCTTAGCTGATATTTAGTTCACTCCTTAAGCCTTAAGGTTTAATTGTTTCTTATTAAGGCTTAAGGTGTTGGGTGAGCTGTTGTGTTGTGTTGGATCATTTGTTAGAGATAATAAACGACCAACCCAACATGTTGGCCGAGTTGGAAGGTTCTGCGCATGCGCTATCGAGTTGAATGAGCGTCTAACCTAATCAACTTTGCCAACAAGGGGAATCAGGCACATAATCCTTTCAACCAAACCTACCTTCATAGTGAGAGTGAAGCCTCGTTTATTATGTAACAAGTTGCATCCAACATGCTGGAAGACAATTCATGTGGAAAAGTAAGCTGTGTTTATTCTAGCCAACTTGTTAGACCAACATCCTGGTTCCTCCACCTTTTTTTAATCAGTCTACACATTTCTAGCCATGGATAACGACGTTTTACTTGCCATTTCTTCATTTATTGTGATGACAGGAAGTGTACTATTGCATAAGAACCAAAACTTAAGAAACGGTAGGGCGTTCAATTTTTTTTTTTTTTCACTAGACGTCGAATCGAAGGTGTGTTTATGGTAATAATGAGTTACCTACATTTTTAAATTGTTGTTGATAGCTTTGTATTATGAGACTTCACAAAGAACAAAATACTTTTGATATAGATCAATTAAAAATCTAGTAGCCGAAGCTATTACTATTTATGCTTTTTAGTGAGGAATTCTCCATCAATTCTGAAAATTTAAAAATGACACCTGAACATGGGTCCCGGGTTCGATTCACGTGTCCAGGTGTAATTTTTCCATTTTCAGAATTTAAATCAATTAGTTTAACTGTATTAGCTTTGTTCCATTCCATTATCACAAAAATACACTAGCCACGATTTTAAAAGTTAAACTAATCTGAAAATAAAACACATGCTTCACCAAGGTAAGACACTCATTCAACTCGATAGCGCATGTGCAGAACCTCCCAACTCGGCCAACATGTTGGGTTGGTCGTTTATTATCTCTAACAAATGATCCAACACAACACAACAGCTCACCCAACACCAACATGTTGGCCAACATCCTCAACAAGTTGGGAGTGCGTTTATATTGTAACACAACTTGTTGGGATCGTGTTGGCCAATATGGTTAGCTGTGTGTAGAGAGGTGGAGAAATGTGACGTAATGGACCTGCAATGTATTTGTTCCCAAAACGCGATGTAATGGACTTGCGATGTAATGGTGCCCACCCAACCTTTTCCTCTTTTTCTTAAATTAATGACAACGTGAGTTTGTTTACTAATAAATTCTAAATATTTCATATTTGTAACTTTGTAATGATTTAAATGATCCCTTTGGATAACCACGTGCTTGTACAAGTCTCCAAATCTTCCCTTTTTAATAATTAATTCTTTTTTGTTTTGTTGCGCTATCTTTCAGTCTAGGCGAAGTTTCCCAGTTTGGATTGAGCTAAAAAAATATTTATAGTATAGATAATTTTATTCCTGTTAAATTTATTGTCTAAATATGTAATTTTTTGTGAAAAGGCAAGTATAGTTAGGGGTGCACAAGTCAACAAACTTGTCCAATAATGACAATAAATTGTTACCAGATTCCTTTCCATTTTTTTATCGTCGAAACCAGAAGTTACCTTTTAGACTATCTAAGAACTGCTGGGTAGTAATTGCAATGGAGAGAATTTCAGTACAAAGAGAACGACGCCCTTGGCATGTATTCCGTGCCTTTTGTTTTGGATCGTCGTCCAAAGCTTCTTCAGCGTTTCACAAAAACATCAGATGTTTATTCTGAAACGTTGAAGCAGCACAAAACAACTTAGCAATATAAATATAATTTAATACATAATTTTATCAATCAAATGAACAGTAAAATATAATCAAGAACTTTTCAAATAAATATATTTATTTGAAATTTTCTATTTAACATATTTCTCCTGAGACTTTTCTCCGGGACACTGTGAATTTATCCCGCGCGCCACCAATTAGGCCACACGGGTTTAGACGACGTGATCACCGAATCAGGTTTGGTCGCATTTCAATCCCAGACTTTCTCGCCACTGGCAAACCAGACCAAATTAGATTGACCTTTAAGAGAGCCTTTAAACCAGGCGATGGTATAACCCTCTAACGCCTTGACTTTTTTTTTTCTCGCTAAAATCTGCGGGAAAACTATTAAACTTGTCAAGGCCAGTGGACAAGCGTGAATAAAATATTTCAAAATTTCCGTTGTTTTTAATTACTTGAGCTCCTACGGCTCAGAAATGGGACATTTTTACGCCTCGCACTGGAATGTATATTTTTTAAAACGTGTTTTATTCAGGGGGCTATGATACCCGCGCAGATTGGTACGTGGTATCTAGTGCAACTAGTCTGGTCTACTGGTAACGGGGAAGTCAGGGATAGTACACTCAAATGGGATCCCTCTTCTTCCAAATCCGACCTTCTTCATACTTAACGCACTATCGTAAATAGAACATATGCGTACGACCTGAACGGTTCTAAAATATATTTATATGTGTGCACAGCCCAAGTGAGTAGTAAGATTAGGTGGGAAATTAAAACACATTCGAATGTACTGTATGTATTCTTTGTTTATCCTGAAAGGTAGAAAGCTTAGGTCTACCGTACATGGTTCTTCTATGGCGTAGCCTACAGGGCCATTGTCTCTCATGGTTAGACTGCTACTTTTCAGGGGTAAACTGAGTGTATCATGCGAGTTATGGGGCCTTAAAGACGCGTCAATGCAAGGGTTGAAAGGGGTGGGACATTCACTCATTCAGAAATATTTGAAAGAAAAGTTTCGGTTGGCATTTTATATACAAAAAATTGATATCGTTTGTTGGTACGCTTTGATGACACTGTGTTGGCCTTTAACGACAAAAATAATCTAGGGCCTTAACTTGCCATTAATAGGATCTAAAAGGTCCTAGATAACTTAATAATTCTTCGGGCAAAAGGAAAATCGGATCTATAGATTTGTAATAAGAATATCAACCAACAGGAACCTGCTTTGTCAGTCACATGTTCTAAGGCGTTACGCATAATAGACTGGACAGCCGATGAAGTGGAGATCGAGGTTCAGATCTCAGTCGGATGCACTGAGGGAAGTATTTTCCTAAATGGTTTATACTCTCCCTCCACGAAAATGCGGGTACACATCTCTAAATTTAATATCCCTCCTATTTACCACATTAGAGTAATTAGTGCATAGGCGTATAACCTGAACGGGTGGTAAAATGCGGTGCTGGAAATAAATCAGTAGGACTGAGCTTTTGGGCTATATATTTTTTAATGAATTATTTTAAAGTCGCAGGAATTCATAATGTAAACCTAACATTTTAAGTCCCATAGAAACATGTTGATGACGTTCACCTCAAATTAATAGGGGGTGAAGCATATTTTTAATTAACAAACTATTTCTTAAATTACGGGGGATTTTCAGATGTCTGCATCGCGTCTTACCTTAAGGCGGCCGCCGCGTTGAACGAGAAAATGTCAATCACTGTCAGACCACACAGATTAAAATAAAGTGGCCTTTGTCATTTTCTAGAACTACTTCTCAATTCTGTTAAATTTCTTTTTCCGTTTTGACCTTCACTTACAACCACATTTCTTCATGTAATTAAGAAAGAGGGGAAAGAAAACTACTAAAATTCTAATCTCAAAGTAGTTAGTTCTCAAAGATCTTAAATTTTTCTGTTGTGAGCATATACATCTAGACCCCTTTTTCATAAACCTTCGTCTCATAGCTTCGCAAATAGACATCAAAATTATTGTCATTAAAATGAGCCAATGTTACATTTTCACAAATTTGTTTTGATTAATAAAACCATAATGTTGTTAAGGAAAAAGAGCCCTGTTGAAATCTTTCGACTTTATTTTGGCGTGAACAATACTTTGAAATAACGCATCGTATTGCGCCAGAGCTGAATGTCTGCGCGGCAATTTCTCGCTTATAAGGGAACATGAGGTCCAAATCTTTGTATATTTTTAGAAACTATTTTTGCCAGAATAAATAATAAAATATTGCTTCAGCATATACGTTGAGTTTAATTTTCTAAGGTTATTAATCTTAAGAGTTTTTTTTATATATTCCGCATCGAAAACGCTGAATTTTAACGGGACTCTTAAAAATTATAAAAAAAAAGAAGTTATCTTCAAATATCGCAATGTCCACGACAGATATCTACTATATGTGTAGAAAATGAAACTAAACGTCTCTACTGAAATAATAATTTATTTATTTTTACCCAAAACGTTTTCCTGTCCCCTATAAAACTACAAAGGTATTGACTTTAACCCATGTTTCCTTCCATCCGACCTTAAGTAAGGCATGTAGCAAGCCCCCTCCCCCCTAGCTTCCACCCCCCCTCCCCTTCACCCATCAGTTTCACAGTTTCATTAGGTTGAGTAACCAAGGTCCAGTCAACAGTCAGTCGTCTTTAGGAGGGATCTTCACATGGTAGAGTACGTTTAAAATACCTCTTTTTTTTTTTTCCTTTGGCTACCAACTCGGCTCTTAACAAATCGATGTTGCTTTCTACGGCACATTAAGCCACTACAGTATTTACAAGTAGTGTGTGGAGAACGACAAATTAGTACTTGAACTGGCTGCCGCTTGGGGACGGTAGGAAAGGTATGGTAGGATTTTGGTAGGAAAGGCCTTTTAGAAAATACTAACATTTATTGATAACATTGATACCATTCTTCTATATTATTAGTTAATAATAACACACAGAACCGCTTCGGTGGTCGGATGGTCTAAGACGTCACTCTAGCAATAGACTGGACTTCCAATGACGGGGAGATCGGAGTTTGAATCCCGTTCGAGTGTACCTATGGTGCTTTTTCCTGAATTGTTTCTTTCCCACTCTCCTTTCACGAAAATTTGGGTCCACTTCCTATAAAATTCAACTTTAATCATCCCAAACACATTATCACAGTATATAAGCGTATAACCTGGACGGCGAGCCAGATTGGGCGCTAATTTTTTTAATAATGAAAAAATAATATTGTTCCAGCTGAATGAAAACCGATCTGATGGAAATAAATTATACATGTCTTCTAAATTAAGATATTATACATCAATGATTTATGCAATGCTTCAAACATGGGTTCTAATTTTTCTGAATAAAACATTTCATTGTTAATTTGAAGGTGCTATGTTTTCCAAAGTTAATTATTGGGGGGACGTTAGCCCTCTCAATCCTCCTACTAGATACGTCTGTGATCTTACCATGTTCTTCATAAAGAATGTGTATCATGAAAGGGAATGGCAATCAAATATTAAAAGTATTTTTTAAATTATTTTAAAAATATTTTAGGGATGATATGTAATTTTAAACCAATGTTGTGTAGTTTATGATTTATGCTCCATATCATTCTATTATATTCTTTTAATTGCTTACGGTGCAAATACGTCTTGATAATTTTATTTAAAGAAATTAAAACAATACATTTAACCAGTGTATCTCTTA
Organism: Timema monikensis; assembly: GCA_902151445.1. Classification (NCBI taxonomy): domain Eukaryota; kingdom Metazoa; phylum Arthropoda; class Insecta; order Phasmatodea; family Timematidae; genus Timema; species Timema monikensis. The sequence goes on along the minus strand of CABFVZ010001505.1, from coordinate 102,120 downwards.
AATGTAAATGATATTTCATTATGTATGTCATTTACCTTAAATAATAAAATTATAAGTAAGCCTACTATTCAACTCTAAAAAAAATGAACTTCTCGCAAATTTAATAATTGAAGTAAGATCAGAACGTTTTAAGTTTATTTCGTTCTTTTTTTTTCTAGTAAGTGCAATGCTTGTTCATATCTCTTTTTTATCTTCGTTAAAAGTGGGGATATTTTATTTTATTCTGGTTTCTGGCCACACTCTTTGTTGTACAGGGATAGGGTTTGGCTGAGACCCATGTTCACACTCATCCCTACATCCCCTTAAAATTTGATGGTAATCGATAAAGCGGTTCTTGAGATCTATTCTGCCAAAATGTGTGTGAATAAAACCAACCAGCCGCAAGCCCAGCGCTAATCGTCTTTTTTCTTCCTCATAAAGTTTGATAAAAATAACCGAAGGAATGTAAATAATTGGTTTTATAAGAAAAAAATATGTAGGCCCGACACATCTGTTCAATTCTGATGTATTTATAAAACATTTATTTAGAATAAAATAAAATAATATTATCTCACATATTTGATTTTATATGTAAAATAAATTGTATTAGATTAACCTAATATAAATTCTGTTATCAGAAATAACTTTTGAGCAAAAAAATAAAGAGGAAGAAGATGTTATCAAAAATAAAATGAGAGCCCCCGTAATGTTCTGAGCGCGACGTGACCAGACGAAACTACTTGTGGTGTGGAAGATTTTGTTTACTGACTACAATAACGTTTAGACTGTACTACGGCCTGCAGAAGACAGTTTGTCTGATGAGGGTGGAAGTGAAATAGGTGACAGCGAACACATTTGTCTTGCAGTTCTGGACCATATTTCCCTCTGCACACACACATACACTTATATAGCGTGGCTGGAAATAAAAAAATAAATTACCTAAACATTTTATGCATTTGTTACACACCAAAAGTGAAATTAGCTATTTCATGAACTGACTTATTCGTTTTTCTATTTCACGGACCGCGAAAAAACTAATCAGGTTCATGGATTGAACAGCGCTTGTGCTTGTCAGGTTCATGGATTGAACAACTCTTGTGCTTGTCAGGTTCAAGAATTGAACAGCGCTTGTGCTTGTCAGATTCAAGAATTGAACAGAGCTTGTGCTTGTCAGGTTCATGGATTGAACAGCGCTTGTGCTTGTCAGGTTCATGGATTGAACAACTCTTGTGCTCGTCAGGTTCATGGATTGAACAACTCTTGTGCTTGTCAGGTTCATGGATTGAACAACTCTTGTGCTTGTCAGTTCCATGGATTTAACAGCGCTTGTGCTTGTCAGGTTCATGGATTTAACAGCACTTGTGCTTGTCAGGTTCATGGATTGAACAGCGCTTGTGCTTGTCAGGTTCAAGAATTGAACAACTCTTGTGCTTGTCAGGTTCATGGATTGAACAGCGCTTGTGCTTGTCAGGTTCATGGATTGAACAGCGCTTGTGCTTGTCAGGTTCATGGATTGAACAGCGCTTGTGCTTGTCAGATTCAAGAATTGAACAGAGCTTGTGCTTGTGCTTGTCAGATTCATGAATTGAACAACTCTTGTGCTTGTCAGGTTCAAGAATTTAACAGCTCTAGTGCTTGTCAGGTTCAAGAATTGAACAACACTTGTGCTTGTCAGATTCATGGATTTAACAGCACTTGTGCTTATCAGGTTCATGGATTGAACAGTGCTTGTGCTTATCAGGTTCATGGATTGAACAGTGCTTGTGCTTGTCAGGTTCAAGAATTTAACAGCTCTAGTGCTTGTCAGGTTCAAGAATTGAACAGCACTTGTGCTTATCAGGTTCATGGATTGAACAGTGCTTGTGCTTTTCAGGTTCATAAATTGAACAGCGCTTGTGCTTATGCTTGTCAGGTTCATGGATTGAACAGCGCTTGTGCTTGTCAGGTTCATAAATTGAACAGCGCTTGTGCTTGTGCTTGTCAGATTCAAGAATTGAACAGCGCTTGTGCTTGTCAGGTTCAAGAATTTAACAGCGCTTTTGTGCTTGTCAGGTTCATGGACTAGGCAGCTCCAAGGGCTACCCAATTTATGAACTGGACGAATTTTTGCCCACTCCATACATAAAATGGTCAAGAGAAGAGGCCAGTTCACGGAACGGACAGAAATTTACCTAATTCCCTAATAGGGTGTAACACAGATACAAATAAATATCATCAGTTTCCATCTTGACTCAATTCACCGCTAAATTGTCCGATTCCTTTGACCAGACAATTCGCTGAAAGCCGAGTACTGAGACTATAACGGGGGAAAAAAAAAGTGACTACTCCGTTTTAGCTTCCACCCCCCTCCCCTCCCCCATTGATGCCATAGTAAGGGTTGGCCAGGCTGCAAATATCGCACGTAGCAGTGCGTCGCGTTATTGGTTGGGTTGTAGTAACGACCCAATTCCCTGCCAACCCCTATTTACTCTAGAATGTTGCCTGTACAGGGGTGCGTTGATGCGGCTGACCACATCGAGACGAGACAATATTGTGACGCACACGATGTAGCAAACCAACCCCTAAAGAGCACCAGACTGAGAGTCTAGCCTTTACCTACTTGATACCGGCAGTTTAATCAATCATGAGCCTGATGCCTTAGACCATGTGAACACCACTGCAATTTATTATTTGCATTTTATATTTAACACACAATTTATTTAACGTTATCGTGAAATAGATTTAAAAATAATAGGAAGCTTATGGCTAAAAATAAATTTCAAGAGCTACTCTTATCAACCCGCTTCAGTGGTCGATTGGTCTATGGCGTTACTCTCGCAATTGACTGGGATTGTATATTACGAGGATATCAGGGTTCAAATCCAGGTCGGGTGTAATAAGCCCTCCCTCCCCCAATGTAATATTCTTTAAATTGAAAAATGACACCTAGACACGGGAATTGAACCTGGGACCTTTGGCTTAGTATGCCAATGCTCTAACCACCGAGCAATCGAGGAGTAGGTCCATATTCATGGTCATTCTTCACTCATATTTTAAGGCAGTGTCTGTGATGGACGTGTAGAAATCAACTACATATGAGCGATCAATTAATATCACGAGCTATCGGATAACTCAACCACCCTCGATTCAAGAGGGCTTTTTATGCTGCTAATAGTACAATGGCAATCATATGTATGCGTATATCCTGACGAATTAAATAAACAAACCATTATAAACGTTAATCACTGTTATAGCCACATTTAAATATATTATTATTAATTGATCACACAAATGTCGCTGATGATTTCTACATGCCCATCACAGACTCTGCCTTAAAATATGAGTAAAGGGTGACTCTGAGCACGGGTTTACTCCTGGATAGCTCAGTGGTTAGAGAATTGGCTCGATCGGCTGGGTTATATTCCTGTGTACAGATATAATTTTTCAATCTAAAGAATATTACATTTAGGTACAGCTATAACTAACTAACAAATATATCGGCTTGTATATTTAATCCATCTTTTTCTAAATGATTTTCCAAGCCACGCAAATTTGTGTACACTTCCTCTCAAATTCACCCTTACTCAGCTCATATTCGTAAGACCCGAACGAGTAGTAAAAGGCAGTGGTATAAAAAAATAAACTCCCCCCACAATCTAGCATATAACCTGTTTTGTAAATGAGAAAGTGGATAAATGGATAGAGGCAATGTGTGTAGAATAATGCTGGCATTGATGTTTATCTAGGGTATTAAGAGGTCGTATTAACCCTTGGGACGAAAAAAAAAGTTAAATTTAGAAACGTAATTTGGTTTGAACCGTGTAGGACTGCGGTTTTCTGCACTTTCATTAGAAGAGGAGTTGATAATACTGGAAGCTATTTCCTTTTTAAAATAAGCGCTGAAAAATATATTGCACACATTTTCTGACGTAGCCTCAAACTTATCTTTTTTAACTTCATGTTAAAGTTAATGCGTTCATATAAACCGGCTAGTTTTCTATCACAAACACTTTGATAAATAACGTGCACTAATAAAATTGGAAAAAGCGTTTATAAATTAAAAACTATGAACGATTGTCTCTTAAATTTTATGCAAACGAGTAAGGCTTGGTGTTAAATACAAACTGAAATATGGCAAAATAATATTGAAATATCAAATTTTAATAAATCTCCTATATAAGTAAACTAGCTGAATCCACATTCTTCGCACGGGATATGGTGTTAATATTTATTTTTGAATGAAAATGAGGAATTTTTGTTTGAAGCTAAATGGCATGGTTCTTAGCGCTAGCCGAGAAACACCGCAAGGAGGTAACCATTTCTCATGGGGAGTTTTATTTTCGGCAGGCCCCCCTTACCTACTGCTTGGGGCGTTATTAGCTGAGCGTGGCTGGACAAGTCTCCCCCCATCCCATAACTCTCCACCACCACACACCACCCCGGGTCGGGCCCTTTCGCTCACACAGACACTACAAACATTACACAATTCAGCAAAATATAAACTACAGACTTCTACCGAGTTGCATATTAAAACGTAGTTACATATCTAAATTAATTGTCCATTTTGATTTTTTTCCACCCCTTAGAATCATCTTCGGGGTTAAAAATAATTGCTATATTTTTTCGAAGGCATTATTAGAACAAATTTATCGGATTATTACCCTCTAAACGCTTAAAAAGATCTTATAAAGCGATATTGTTGATTAGGCTAGCTAACCCGATTTCCCCCCTTTATCACAAAACAGAATGAAACATCTTTACTTTTCATAATTAGTTTATAAGGAACTCCTGTGCGAATTTCAGCCCTCTAGCTTTGTGGGAAGTGTGAGGATTAGTGAGTGAGTGATGGAGTGAGTGCGTGAGTGAGTGCGTGCGTGAGTGAGTCAACAGTCAATCAGGGCTTTCGCTATTATATATAAAGAGAAGAGATGTTATAGGGAATTAGAAAGTATCTTAGTTATAATGCGTTCATTACATTAACATTCATTCAAGTTGATGAAATAAAGCAACGCAAGCGTGATTCCATGATTGGCTTGGAATGTACAATGCATTTGTACTATTGGCTATTAGCAGCATAACGCCATAAACGAGTCGCCGGTGTCAATGATAGCTCGTATTAGCCGATGATTTTCACACGTCCATTACAGACTTTGGGCCAGTTTCATAGTCAAATTTAGTACGCCTCAAGTGCGGCGCTACACTAAGTACATGACGACACCTACCTGAACCAGAATGGAATGGGCCATTTTCCTATGCGAGAACGGCCCATTCCATTCTGGTTTAGGTAGGTGTCGTCATGTACTTAGTGTAGCGCCGCACTTGAGGCGTACTAAATTTGACTATGAAACTGGCCCTTTATCTTAAAATATGAGTGAAGAAGGACCCTGACCACGGTTATATCAGTAGTAAAGCCTTGGCGGATCATGTTAAAGGTTCCAAGTTCGATTCCCGTCTCCATGTGTCGTTTTTCAATCTATTCGAATACATTTAAGTGTAAAATTGACGGTATGTTTTTCCTATAATCATGTTGGGGCTGAACTACCAAAAGGGTGACCTGGTGGTCTAGGGGCAAGGTGTCAGACTTCTGTGCTGGCTGCCGGGGTTCAAACCTCGGTCCCGGCAAAGATTTATCTGATTACCAAACCCTTCCTTCACCTCTGACAAGACATCTTGTGAATGTGGGGAATGCCAGGCCTCCACCGTGGTTCGGATTCCACGTTAAACTGTAGGTCCTTCATTTCATCTCACAATCACCCTACCATTACAGATTAGCGTAAGTGAGTACAACCCGAACGGGTAGTAAGACGTGGTGCTAATAATAATAATAATAATAATAATAATAATAACTACCAATAACCAGTTTGTGGGTTATAAAATAAATTCTATTTCAAAACTATATAAAAATATATATTTTTTTAAATCGGATAAGCTAATTTCGCGAATACTCTAATATTGTATATTCATAAAGGGTTATAAGTAGGCTCTTTGAGGGTTCTGGCATACTATCCTTATTACATAGGTAGTTTTGTATTCCTCATCAATGACTAGCCTAATATATAATCAAGAGCATAAAATTCATAAAACACACAGCCCCAATTATGCTTTAAAAAAACTTTAACTAACATTCAAAGGGATTTCATGTTTATTATTATTATTTTTTCTTTACTATCCTGTTTAAGGATTTAAAACCACGAGCCACCCAGATGCGACCCTAAACCCCAACTGCTCAACCCTACAATTAAATGTCTAGGTACGACTCTGTGAAACCACGATCGTAAAAAAGAGCTCAAGAGTTTTGATCGGTCGTATAAATGCCACGGAATATTTCTACAAGTTGCGTTTCGTAGCTTAACGACATTGCCTTTTGGTGAATTCAAAGTTATTTTTCGAATAAGGCTGCATCTTAAGATGGGACGGAAGAAGATGTAAGAAAAGGCTAGCGTTTTTTTTTATAGCAAAACCTCTTTTTGGCTAAAATATAAATATAGCATTGCTCCCGAAGAAACATAGAATTTAATTTTCTTCTTTTGGTGAGATCAACAGGTTTTTGGTTATTTATCATGAGCATAGTGGCGTTAGATTAAATCTTTGAAGGATATTTAAGAACTGTTGGGGTCATCATGAGAAGAAATCTAAACTCTATGTTTCTACTGGAGAATTATTTGATTTCTTGTGACGAAAAAATTGTTTTGCTATACAAACTTATAATAGCACCTGGTTGTATCCGTCCCGGTGTCCTTGGTTCATATCCTTACAGGGTTTATATACAGCCTGATCGGCCTGTATTTACGTGCATCAGTTATATCTCGGTGCTATATCTACATATTTAAATAAATTATGCTCGGGCGCCATGTTTCTTACCAACATTTATCCTGGTTTTGTTTTTAATAAAAGATAAAATAAATTTAAGATCACAAATTAATATTTAAGATTAATTATTCCACACCTTGGTACTGGTTATAAAATACTGACACTGATTATAAATAAAGTAAGTTGAGTTGTAATGACTAGTTAATCTCCAAATCTTTTACTGCACGATTGCTCAACACACGTCCAATATCTTTGCTGATGTTATCGCTAGTTTTTTACCAATGATTGCCGCGAGGGCTTCTTGCAACACTCACCGCGTCCACTTGGACGATTTCGCTTCTTAACTATAGATAGCACCCGCCTCGGTGGCGTAGATGGCTAACGCGTTTGTCGTGTTGAGCTCGACTGCTGAGGACGGGGAGATCGAGGTTCGAATCTCGGTCGGGTGAACTTGGGGGGAGGGGGTTCCTAAATGGTTTTACACTCTCCCTCCACACAAATGTGGGTTCCCTTCCTCTAATTCAACCTTCCCAATTCCTAAATCCATTAACGTAATTAGTACTTAAAGCGTATAGCCCGAAAGGGTAGTAAGACGCGGTGCTAATTATTATTATTATTATTAACTATAGATAGCCAAGGCAGGCTTTCACTGTCACTTTAAAAAAATTATAACGTGGTTCAAGGAGATCTTTTACAATCTGTCCTGTTCCTTACTGTTTGTTTTTAACGATTGTAAATATTTTAAGAAAACCATAATATGTATTTTACCCTTATTTTAGAAAGTAGGATTAAGTGTCACTTTAGTACGACCTTCACCAAAACTCATAAATCCGGCTAGAGTTAACGTGAAATATCTGTTATGCTTCAAACTGCAAAACATCGTCCTTAGCTCGCGTCCCGTTCAACCTCAACTTAACTTGATACACCCAAGCATCATCACACTTAAGACGCCAATTTACGAAATATAAAGAAAGCATAGAAAATGAGCAGATCGCCCTCAAATCCTCTAGTTTATCTCCTCTTCCACTGACGAGTATACACACACACTCTCTACTATTTGACTTGTATTGACAAATTATATTTATCTGGTTTCTTATTATGTATAAACACAGGTTTACAGGGACTTTTTTAATCTACATACTATCAGGAACATTCCCAAAGGCCTCTTTAATTACTAAACCAAATAGCACAGGTGGTAGACGTTTTTAAAAATGCGTTTGCCAAAAAATTACTTCGAGATCAAAACAATAAGTGGAGGGCGATGTAAGACTATCTATATAATTATTTATTTTTCAATGAAAAGTTTTTCGCTGAATAAAACATAAACACCTTAACATGAGAAAATCTAAATTGACTTGCCACTACGTCACAAGTAGGCAACCCAACGTCCATTAGGTGGGAGGGTAGGGTTTGTGAGATAAGGCCAGTTTATTTGCAATTTTTATAGGAACAAATTTTTTCATAAAAATAAATAAAATATTGCTCAAGTATAAACATATAGTTTAATTTTCTTCGCATGGGGGAGATCAACAGTTGTTGAATATCTTTCAGGGGTGTCCTAGAATTTGATGAGAAATGTCTTTCTTCATTTAAAAAGTTACTAACGGGTAGTAATACGCGGTGCTAATAATAATAATAATAATAATAATGATTTAAAAAGTTTCTCGTCAAATGCTAATCTGCTCATAATGCATCTTAATTGGGTGTCACCGTGTGTAGAAAATTAAACTATATGTTTCTACTAGAAAAATTATTAATTTTTTGGGAAAAAAATCTTATAAAAACTTTAAAAACTTTGATATTTTCTCGCGTCCTCTTCCATCCCATCTTTGACCATCAAGATTTTATCGCACAGTTTTAACAAGAAGTGTAAAATTATAAGCTATTAATAGTGATTCAATTGTTTCAAATTATTACAGTTCGCGAGCTTTAAGGGATCAAACTTGCCATTTTATGCTTTTTGCGTTCTATTATTAATGTACTATTATTATATTAAATTTAGTGGAACTAAACAGTCATATTGGGTGTACAGAAAGAAATATTTATAGTATTAATAATATACATATCTCATTGAAATATTTATTATATTAATATTAATATTTCACTGTGTACACCCAATATTAATGTCTAGTTAAAGTAAATTTCATCCTCATTCATTAAATACTTTTTCTTAACAATGTTACTCGAAAAGCATACAATATAAAATTTGACTCCTCATATAGCTCGTGAACTGTAATGATTTTAATTCATTGAATCGATAGTAACAACTCTACACTTGTCAAAATTGTGCAATAAAATATCGGTGGACGAATTATGTAAACTTGATAGGGTTTCTTTCTAGCTCCCCAGATGTCTATGGCAGCCCTGGTCCTCGAGTCTTTTCCACCCCTGAGACGTAGGACAGTGAGATGCTTCTGAGTTTTGTCGCGCGGAAATTCCTCCCTCTCTCGTTTTCTGAACATCTCTAGCAATAAAAGTCAGCGAGAACGACTGGCAGAAAGAAAATAGAAGGTTTGTATTTTATTTTTTTTAAGTCAAAAGAGTCAACGTGCGATTTTAACCGGCTGAACATTGACCCCGTTTGCGTTTGGGGTAGTTTATATATTTTATGGTTTTCAGGTAAATCCTATTGAATTTAATTGTTTTTTTAATTACCACGTCTTCCTACCTGTTCAGGTTATGCTCATATATGATAATTACTTTAATGAGTTAGCGATGAGTAAGAAAAGAGTTAATCTACTCGCATTTGCTTGGGAAGAGAGTGGGAAACAATGTAGGAAAAACACCCCTTAATAGACACAACCGGGATTCAAACCCAGATCTCCCCATCATCAGGCCAGTCTAACACTGTAATTACGCCTCAAATCATTCAGCCACTGAAGGGGGTTGCATTTAATCAAACTTAAATCTACTTATCCTGAGTCATTAGCAAAGCCCAGATTTTGATGACGTAATCTTTTATTTTTGTTTTGTTACATACATTGCTCATAAGTATATATACTTTGTTCATGATCCCCTTGTATAAAGGTGTATTTCATAGGGGTTTTTTGGTCATTTTGGGATTTAAGATCATATTTTCTTTGTTTGTGTCTTATTTTTGTCATTTTTAGGGATTATTTTAGTATTATTTAAGCATTTTTAAGTCATTTTAAGGCATTCAAGTAGAATATGTATTTTTAATACTATCAAAATCTTATAAATGCATAGATGCTCAAACGTAATTTTTCAACAGAGAGTTGTCGGAATAAGAAGATAATAATAATTGTCATTGAACTTTATCTCCTCTTTGCTTAGTTGTTGTAAGATTGTAGAATACACATTCCTGGTGAGACACTTCAATTAAGATGTTAATCGTTGTGTTGGAAGGGGTAGCGATTACTTCTGTAGTAGATATTTGTAAATCTTTATTATATTCAGCCGAATTATTGTTAAAAGATTTTTATTGCTTTTTATATTTTTTAAATGCGTGTTTGATTTAGTCGTGTGCATTTATTAGCCGACGAGCTTTTGTTGATAATTTTAAGTAATTTTTTTTTAAATTCGAGCTCTTTTTTTTTNTTTTTTTTTTTTTTTTAGAATATTCAGGTCATCTTATAGTTTATTTTTGGTTCACTATTAGGTCACCAAAATACGGGCCCTGGTCATTAGATTAGTGCGTGTAAGTTACAAATGATCTGAAATATAATTATCGCTCATAGCACTAACATTTTATAACAGTTTTATTTTATTATTCTGGGTATTTAACGTGCACTTTCTGAACAGACTAATTATATTAGCACACGACTTATTAACTAACTTGATTCTAGAACACACACAACACTCAGTCTCCAACCAGCCGTTAATTCATAACTGTGAAAGGGAATACCCTAATTTAATTAAAGATACATTTTCCGGCCACACTGGGAACTCAACCTGAGACTCTTGTTCAGTAGGAAGATATATTACCAACAGAGCTAAGGTGTCAGCAAAAATATTTATTAAAAGTTTTGAAATAAAAGTAGTTCAAGTAATATCATAAAATAAAAATAAACAACTTTTTATAGTTTTCAAACGAGTTGAGAGCTTTGATTGGTGACTCATATCAAATTTATATTTGAAATATACAACGCTTTAACTTTGATACCCACACTCTTCAGTGGTGGAATGGTCTAAGACGTATCTCTCGTGTTAGTCTTGACCTGATGAAAACGGGAGATCGGTGTTCCAACCCCTGTCGGGTCTACTGAAGGTGTTTCTTTCCCAATTGGTTTTCTACTTCTTTTACGCAAACGCGTCAAGAATACCTCTAAAGTGCTTCTATATAGATGCTTATAAATATATATCTTATATATATTAATACTATATTTACTATTATAATACATAATATATATGCATATAACGTTACTATATTTAATATATGTCGTAGGCGAATTAAAAAATCCAGCTTATCGCAAAAGGCACCGTTAATTTACAATGAGCCAGGCTAATTGGATTTTTTTTCAGCCTGATAATTTTTAGGATTATTGAAATGGGCCCATACTGTGTTAGGCTATTAAGGACATTCACCTTGGTTCACTCAATCAACCTAGTTGATTCTTACTAAAAAGTCTACAGCAGCGGTTCCCAAACTGTGGTACGTACAATTATTCCTGATGGTATACCTCGAGAAAAAAAACACAAGCAAATTAAAGTCGTAAATAAATGACCCCATAAAATCTAATAAATATATTACGACCTAGTCCAACATAAATGAAAACATATGTGGATGTAGGGGTGGCGACACTGATTTAAGCTCAGACAGGTGGTGCAGCCTCACAGTCTTGTACCAAACACTCAAACGGTGGTACCTACTCTAAATTACGGAAATAATTGAGGTGGTACACCATTCAAAAAGTCGGGGAACCGTTGGTCTACAGAATATAATATTTTTCTCTGTGCGTATGTCCTTAAATTAGCTTACTAAGTACTGTACGATTGAAGATTTTGATTAAAAATATCAAGTTCAAGTAATTTATAGTAAAAAGGATTTTTAAAACGTAAAAAAACTTTTATGGATAAATAATGGTTATTGAAAAATAATAATACAGATGCAAATTTAACATATACCTTTCTTTTATAGAAGAAATTGCGCATTTACAAGTGCATTGTGAAATTTACCCATTGTCAATTCACACTTTGCACATACACATTTTTATGATATATAATGAAAAGAAAAACGTAACAAATTTATATATTTAAGTCATAGTTATTGAACAATTATAGTATAGGTACAAATAGTTATCTTTCATTTACAAAAGCAAAATACGCATTTACAAGTGTACATTGTGATATTTACTATTGTCAATTCATACTTTACACAGAACACTCGTTTAGTTATTTCCAAATGGTAAACTTGTAAACTTCTGACATTTTGATGTGCACAATTGGTTTGCCTTCTCACAGGCACACTTTTTCGTTTGACACTTTTTTTTTTGCGAATACACTCTTGCAACTGGCATATCCCTGCCCCCCCTAAACTGTGATTCCTTACTCACAACTTCATGAACAGTTATATTTTTCTGGGATTTCTTCAAGAACTTGTGTGTCAGAAATCTGTAAGTCGCTTCTATTGAACCACGTCTTAATGATGCCACCCTTTGTTCCAATTTGATAAACATCAATTTTTGTGTTAAGCATGTTTCTAAATACATTTTGACAATCTAATGGCCAATGATCTACTTTTGGAATATTAAATAAAATAAAGTCCCCAACTTCAAGATATTTAAGTTTTTTGCAGTAATTACAATCGTTTTTCCTGCTGCTCTTTTCTGGCCTTCGTGTTATTTTTGACTCTTCGCTGTTATATTTTCTTGTATTTTACAAGTGTCACAAATAGAAGTCCACTAGTCTCTTCTGAGCACATCTCATGTGCGTTCCCATCGTGCATGAAGAGTGCCCAATTTTTATTGATCTATTCAGACTCCGTGGACAAACATAACACGACTCTTCCTCCAAATTCACCTCCTAGTTTTCCTCTCTTTCCACTGTGGTTTCTCCTTCCAAGCAACGTTCCCTAAATTATTCCAAATCTTCTTTAAATCAATTGTCTGCAAAATTGTAGATGGAATATTCGTTGAGCCTGATCTTAGTTTCGGTTCAGTTCTAAATAGTGCTGTGTACTGACATCTGCCTATGATTCAATGCTTTGAAAAGTTCTTCTGCCACTGAACAAAACGGCAGCCTATTTCCCTGTCTGTACTTCCATTGTAATTCATCCAGGCGTGTAGCATGTTTTCAACATCTTGATTGGAGTGCCCAAAGCGCCCATGTAATTCTGGATGTCGATGTCTTCCATGCACTACTTTACATTCAGGCCACATATCTGAAACTTGCTGGATGACACCAACTGTGAACCCACGTGCGTTGTAACTTTGCAAAATATGAGGTGCTCTAGAGTCTAAAAAAATCTTCAGCAATTCCAATGCAACTTCAGCAGCATGTTCTGTTTTCAAAAGGCGAAGAACACAATTTTGTTGCATGGTCTTGGTAGTTCATTAACCATTTGTAATCTATACATGGAATCGATATAAAATCTATCAAATCAAATTATGCGCGAACCATTAACATCCTTTGTAGTGATTGGTCGCTCTATGATATTTCGGTGTTGCTGATACGTCTCTGAATTGCTCATTTTACATAGAGATATAAAAATCTCAATAGCCGGTCGTGGAATATAGAATTTATTTTTCAGTACAAGCAACATTTTCTCTCTACCTCCATGGCTTGTGGCGCGGTGGTATTGAAGAAATGTATCACAATATCCCTCAACAGGAAGTATTACCACAACTGGATCATCGTTAGTTTTTCTTATTTTAATCAAAATTCTCTTTTTACCAATCTCCATGGTATCATATTTCCTAGTCAATCCATACTGATGGTAAGTTTTCTTCTTGTCTGAATTTCTTTAATATAAAATTCTATGAGCAGCTTCTTCAATGGTTGAAATGGTCTAAAGTTTTTTCATCACGATGTCACTCTTATTAATATATTCTTTCATTTTATCATTAAATTTTGCCTTCAAAATAAGAATTTCGTCTTAAGAGATGCTTTCAGTATCAATGACCTGCACATTTTCACTTTCAAAAGTTGGATTCTCATTATCAATTTTTATTTTATAATTAAAACAACCACACACAACGAAAACGAGACGAAAATGTAAAAAAAAAAAAATTCTACGTGAACCGTTAAAACAAAAGACGCAGCACACGGTACACGTACGTTGGAAGACAAGCTTGAACTGAGGTCTGTCTGGTAAATTAAAGAAGAGCACTTAGTTGACCTTGATCATGTTGCTCATTGAAATAAGCCTAAAAATTATCAGACTGAAAAGCAAATATAATATTATTTTCTAACTAGCCTTGCTCATTGTAAAATGACGACGCCCTTTGCAATAAGCCGGATTTTCCAATTCGCCTACAGCATATATATTATCACCGCGTCTTATCACCTGTTCAGGTTATACGTTTATATTATGGTAAACACTATATTGGGGCAGGGCTAATAAAGGAAGCATTCTATAGGTAATCTAGTTGATCTCGGTGGTTTTTGAGTAAAATTCTTGCCTCTTTACCCGATGGTCGCGGGTTCACATCCAACTGGGGCCAACGGATTTTTCTGGAGTGATAAAAACCCGTAGCACAACTTCCTTAGGAGGAGAAGTAGTCTCTTCGGTCCCATGTTGATTGTGGTATGTAAATTGACCATGGAAGGTATGTGAAAATACCTTTCCCGGCCAAATTTATAGGCACTTTCACTGCCGCTCATAGAAATTCTCGTGTGCTGATACCACTCTCAGTATACCCGAACGGGGCTTGAATCCCCGATCTGCAGGTAATTAGCAAGCTAGTCTAATACGTGTGATGTCCTAGACCATTCGGCCAGTGACGTGGGCTAATTCCCTGTGTTTGGGGAAATATTCACATCTATAGAAGCCCCAACTGTTCTTCTTGAAGCCATTAATACCCGGGGGACAGTTACAAATGGAAGAATCTCCTTTTTGGCGTAACTCCAAAGTGGAGCCGTCGAGAGTCTTTCCGTTGCAGTCGTTTGAAATGTTTCCGACACTGGGGTTTAGTATAATCACTGAGTTGTTTATGCTAATCATTAAAAATAGGGGATTTGATACTACCATAAGCCTTACATTGAATTTAAACGCAAGTTTGGTGGCCAGCGATGCTAATGCCGTTAATTATTCATACAATGCTGTTTGTAGTTTAGGTAATGCCCTTTTTACATAACTCCCTTTAAAATGTAATATTTAGAAATCACCATACTTATCTCTGTCATCATGTGATACGCTGATGATTTCTTTCAATTATTTCATTACATCATGGAATTATACACCTTATTCTACCTAAGATGTGACAGCCTTTAATGCTGATGCTTAAAAAAGTTTTGGTCATTACCGTTTTATATTTTAAATGCAAATGGTGTGTACAAAAGAATATACACATATACAAATATACATATATATATAAACATATATATATATATATAAACCTACTCAACTTTTATTTGTATATATATATATATATCTATAAATATATATTTGTAAGTATATATATATATATATATATATATATATACACACATACATACACACAAATTCAATTCAACGATTTTAATGAATGATTTGTTTCCTACATCCAGAGTATAGGAAGCAGACATTTCTTTTTTAAGAACCCACAAATATTATTTCCAAATAATAGTGAGTATAAAAAAAATTATGTAAAGTAATATATAGTAACTGAGGGTCAAATAATTTATTCGACAGTATTTCTGCAAACGTAGTTTTTTTTATAAAATGATAAAATTACTCTCCCTAATCCAGACTATTTTTCTAACCCAAGCTTACTTTGTTTGTCAAATAATGTGCTTGCGTGTGGGTGTGTTTTTTCCGGCCCTTAGAGTGAGTTAGGGCGTAGTTGGAAGGGCAGAAGAAGGGGGTGGGGGTGGAAATTAACTTGGAAGCAATCAACCCACACAGGTACACTCTATAAATCTCATCTCTTCTTCACGGCTACTGCCCTTAGTTCCATGAATCCTCCCCTCCCCCCTTCAATACCATCTTCTTTTCTCTCTTGTTCCTTCTACCTTCCGCATCTTCCCTCTTTCTCTCGCTACACTCTAAACCTTCTCTCCCACCTCTGACACCAGTGTTTGCACGTTCTATATTCCAGCCCGTTTTGTGACTCATGAACCAACAATTTTTCACTCTCAAAATTTAGGATTATGGCACGTATTTTCGTAATTTATTTCTAGACTAGATTCGCGTCATTCTTTTTATTACATATTTCCCCATTCCTATCAATTTTTTTTCTCTTCTATTCTTTATGGCTTTTTACGGAACATTTTCTCGGTTACCAAGCCCAATGATTCTTTCACATATTCTTTTTTTAAACCAAAGAGTCTTTTACTCAAATTCCTCGTATTGTTCGTTTGTTTATAGCGTATTAATGATTTTCGTTCAAATGTAAAACTTTTATTTAAAAATATAAAAAGAACCCATAAAGAATAACATGAAAATCTTCGATTTGTACTCTTATTTTAAAAACTAGGTTTTCAATAATGTTATGCGTATTCATTGTTAATAGTTTCAACATAAATCTTTGTATTAAAGCTTATTATTATTTTGCATTTGGTCTTTATTGAGTGCGCTTCCATGGCCACAATTTAATTTTAAGATAAATCGTGAGTAAAAAAAAAGATACGCATGGTTACGTGACTTTTAGGCCGAGATATTTCATTAATGAAGTATTAAAAGTGCTAATTTGTACCACTATTCTTTGAAAATATTTATATATAATATTAGTTACATTCATAGTGATATATTAAGGAGAATTATAATATACTAATTAATTATCCAAGGAACACCCAAAAACAGTACAAAGGATTAATTCTGAATGAAGATAGAAATTTAATTAGCAAAAGACAACTGGGATTATCATAGTTGAGTGGATGTATAAAAAAAATCTGAATAAATATATATTGCATTATTTATAAGAAAAATTACTGAATATAATAACGTTAAACCATTATCAAGAAACCCTAACCTTGAATTCTTATTAAGTTATGAGCTCAGGTAAAATATGAACAAGATATATGATAGGTTAAAATATGTTTAATATGTTTTTTTGTATTTTAACCTATCGTATATCATGTTCATATTTTACCTGAGCTCATAACTTAATAAGAATTCAAGGTTAGGGTTTCTTGATAATGGTTTGACATTATTATATTCAGTAATTTTTCTTTTAAATAATGTAATATATATCTATTCAGATTGTTTTATACAGCCACTCAACTATGATAATCCCAATTGTCTTTTGCTAATTAAATTTCTATCTTCATTTTTCCTTTATTTCATTTCAATTATATATATATATATATATTCATTCAGAATTAATCCTTTGTACTGTTTTTGGGTGTTCCTTGGATAATTAATTAGTATATTTATATATAAGTTTTATATCGCATGTATTTAATGAGCTATAGGGGGAAATAATAATTTCATTATCAGTTTTAATTAAGTGTCTATTGTAGTATTATTTAATACCACTTTGATGTTATCACTTTAATCAGCTATAATTCTTACATAAATGCAATATGAAAACAAATTATTGTTCATTATATATTTCATAATTTTGATAGTAGGCTTTTTAATGTAAATATAACAATTTTTTTTGGTTAAAATTGTCGGTTTTTCGAAAATATTTAAACAATGTTTATATAAAAGGAAATATAAAGTGAGCGTGTTAAAATATATTTTTAAACTATCCTGTAAATTTGGTAACCTATGTAAATATTTTATTGCTAACAATCCGAATCAAAGAGCTGATGATCTAAACTTAGGATGGCTTAGGATGGTAGAACGTTGAAAGCGTCGCAGACGTTAAGAAACTCCGGGTTATTTATTAAGTGTTTAAATATATTTTAGTAAATATTGCTTTCACCAAAATATTGGTTAAAATTCTGACCTGTTAATTGTTTTAAACTCCAAGTTTAAATTGTTAGAAGAGATTTTATTAATTACATATTGTAAAAACCTATAGAATAGCGGTTCCCTAACATTACACTGTTTGGATCTGTTTAACCGCATTTAAAGAGGCTCATATTTTTCCGACTTTAATTCCCTTGGTTTGTTTGGCTTCTCACGACGTACCACCGGGAATAACTGCACGTACCACAGTTTGGAAACCACCGCTATAAAACAATCCCACATTATTTTAAAATAAACTGTTGTGACACTATCAAAACATGATTCCATTTGATCGATAAGGGTTGGATCTAGATTCATAACTCTTTGCTTTAGTATCAAAATTACAATTTGTTTTTGTTTAAATCATAGATTTTTTTTAAAAAAAACATTAAAACTCAAAATTTATACTTTGTTACCCTTTACAAACCTGTTGATAGTGACCGCCTACAATTTATTGAAAACAATATTTAAAAAATATCAAATAACTTCTTAAATAATCCGATATTTCTAAACGGCTGCAACGTGTCCCGTTGCGCTACCAAGAAGCGCTCTGCCTATCTAGTCATATAAACCTGAAGGTCAGAGTTCGCGTCCAGACCTGGTGTAATAGTTTTATTTTCTCAAAACGATTTCCTAATCTCCCGTTTAAAAAATGTCAGCCTATTTATTATAAAGTGTATTATTCCTTAGTCCACCCAAATAGCGTATTTAATATGCATAATACCTGAATGGGTAGTCAGTGTTGAAATTATATATTGCAAGTTCTAACAAGGATCTTTTCTACAATATTTATAAAATAAATTAAACGTGGATACAGATGCATAAGCTATATGACTGCTGTGGTAGCCCCCATTTCCACTAACCTCCCCTCTCTCCGCACCCTTTTCTCCTTAAATAACCAAATTACCTTGCTGAAACAGGGGGGCATCGCCGCGATGTACAATGGCTGCCGATCTCTGGGAAATGAGAGNGGCTCCATCTTGAGGGTGTTTGGCCGCAAGCTGTTACAGCTGTAACACTTCCTCTCCCTTGCACCGACATCCTCTTCTCCGTCGTTTGTGGTTCCCCTCAATGTTTAATACCCCCACTCTACTCACCTTAGTAGTGGTAATCACACGGGAACAAACAATATTTGGTTGGAATAATTTTTTTTAGTACTGATTCAGGTTATACTCAATGTACTAATTACGCTAATTTGCTAGGGATGAGGAAGGTTAAACTTAGAGTACATGTACCCACATTTGCGGGGAGAGAGAGATTGTAAAACAATTTAGGAAAGGTTACCCTCAGCACATCCGACCATGACTTAAACCCTTATTTCCCCGTAATGGGTAGGCTAGTTTATTGCGAGTGACGCCTTTTACTGTGTGGCAAAAAAAGTGGATTTTGGGATAGTCATTCTCTTTTTTTCTCACTCACGTATCGACTAGATCTCTTAATAGTTGAGTGCAAAATTGTTAATAGAGTCAGCGTTATCTAGAATTGTTTAATATTTATAATTTTTTCTAACTGCTGGCAATTGGGGGATGTGCCCACAAAACCTCCCCTGAAATTATTGGCTGGCTACGGCCTTGTCTATAACATATATAAATAATCAATTTCTTCTCATAATGTGACGCATCCAGTTGACCTTTCTTCGAAGAATCACCTGCAGAATGATTCTATTTTCATTTACTCTTCTCATAATTTCTTAGTTAGTCACTCAATCTATTCACTTTATCCTATTTATTATCTTCCAGAACCACATATTAAGGCTTTCCAACAATGTATTCTCTTCTTTCCTCAGGGTCAATATCTCAGCTGCATACAAAGCCTTGCTCAACTCCCAGAAAATATGGTTCAATTTTATTACATAAATATTAAATTTAAAACCTGGAGACGGGTATTGAACCCGTGATCTTTGTCAATAATCCCCCACCGAGATATACAAGATTATGTTTTTACTTATGAATCTGCTACTTAGAGCTTTCAGAAACAGTTGGTTGACATTTATGTGCAGCCAATTATTCAAGTTTCATTGCACATGGTTGCGTTGGATAAAATTGGTTGACATTGTCTTTGATAACATATACTACACCGTTTACTGAAATCCATTTTAATGTATATTGAATATTTAACCATGACTAAGCATATACTCGGAGCATGGGACGAATCCTAGATTGATCAGGAGTATAGTATTGACCTGCAAAGTTAAAGATTTAGATTTCCATTCCCGTGCCCAGGAAACATTTTAAAACTTTAATGAATATTATTGGAACAGATAACCTCACGCATCTCTCCGTTCTGCTGGCTGATCTGGTGGTCTAGGGGTAAGGTGTCGGACTTCTGTGCTGGGGTCCGGGGTTCAATCCTTGGTCCCGGCACAGATTTATCTGATTACCAAACCCTTCCTTCACCTCTGACAAGACATCTTGTGAATGTGGGGAATGCCGGGACCTCCACCTTGGTTCGGATCCCACGTTAAACTCGCAATCACCCTACCATTACACATTAGCGTAAGTGCGTATAACCCAAACGGTTAATAAGACGCGGTGTTAATAATAATAATAATAATCCATTCAGATGAAAATCTTCCAAACTATACCTTTATTTATATAGTAAGCTCCCTTTCAACACCCAACATTTATTGAAACTCACTAACATTTGGCATTCTAGAAATATCTTTTTATTTAATAGTTATGAAATTAATCTAAAAAGTTATAAAACGCTTTAATCAAGACTTCCTTATGGATTATTGTATAATTTATATTTACATAATTAATTAAACGGACTAATAATGTAAATACAGGTGTGATATTTTTTTCCCCCGACACAGTGGCGACATGAGGTTCCAGTTTTTAAATAGTGCGCTTTTTATGAAAATCAAACTGAACTTCTTGAAAACGCTGTAAAGAATCACTCGGTTAGACGCGCAGTTTAAGAGTAGGTTACATTCTCCGTAGGAGTCGTGGTAGCTGACAACTTGAAGGATATGTAAAAACGCTTAAAAGAAAAAGAGAATTAAAAACAAATTGTTTGTTGTGAATGTGTTTACTGCCAAAAGTAACAACAAATCAGCATATGGTCCAACATATATTGTTTGGCGAGTGGATCTGGTGGATCAGTTATCAATCAGCTAGCACCACTCCAGTGTCGAATGGGGTAGCATTTTTCTTAGGTGTACAAAGGTTTTGTTTTAATTTTCCTTCAGAACTCCTCTCTTTCCATTAGCGCAATCATGGGAGCATTTTGTACATACCTTAACTTTCTCATACCAAGAATAGTGATGTATATAGTCGGATGGTTAGTAACTTTGAACACTCTTTAACCTGAAATGTAGAGATGTGTTCCACTATGGTGCAGATGTTCCATCATAATCTAAAGAGAAAATTCTCACGATTACATTATTTTATCTATCTTATATGAGAAAATAGTAGAGAGCAATATATTGTTGGTGACCTGGCGGTCTAGGGGTAAGGTGTCAGACTTCTATGCTGGCGGCCGGGGTTCAATCCTTGGTCCCGGCACAGATTTATCTGATTACCAAACCCTTCCTTCACCTCTGACAAGACATCTTGTGAATGTGGGGAATGCCAGGCCACCACCGTGGTTCGGATTCCACGTCAAACTGTAGGTCCTTCATTTCATCTCACAATCACCCTACCATTACACATTAGCGTAAGTGCGTATAACCCGAACGGGTAGTAAGACGCGGTGCTAATAATAATAATAATAATAATAATAATATATTGTTTAATATGGGCCTCTAAAGTTAGTTAAGATAACATTTAGCATGCATAGTTAAACAGTTTTTTTTATGACTACGTCTTACTATCCATGGGGGTTATAGGGTGCGCACATGTAGGCCTACTATCTACGCTAATTGGTTAGATATTATAATGTATATCTGCATTTGCTTGAAGAGAGGGAGAGAGAGAATGGAAAACCATTTAGGAAGAATCATCCTCGGTACACCTAACTGGGATTCGAGCCCCGATCTTCCCGTTATTGACAGTCCAGTCTATTGCGAGAGTGATGCCTTAGACCATTCAATCACAGAAATGGTCATACATTTACAAAATAAATTTAGTTACTGAGCTATTCTAATAGCTTAATTTCAGTTGGCTATTATTTCAAATAACACCTATAAAATATACAAAGTTTTAATGAAAATTTAAATCCCCATTTTTCTCAAATAAAAAAAATAACAAAGCGCATTTGTTCAAATAATTATCATTAAAATGTCTACCGAAGTCCATATTTATGGGTACATTTTTTTAAAAGTAATATTTTGTTAGAGTAAGAATTTAAAAATGTATTTGTACAATGCCCATTAAAGTGATATATTTTAGTCTGGCATTCTTCCAGACAGACATTCCACTAAAAATTGCATCTTTTTTTTTCCTCTCTCACTCTCGCTCATAAATCTGTGGTTTCTCTACTTTCCACTACTTGGAGAGTCCCAGAATACTTTTTTCCAACTTCCATATTACAAATGCAGTGTAATTTTATGTCTGTATAAAATCTACTATAGTGTTAGCCATGCAAATTATGTTTAGTAGGGCCTATGATTTGATCTGGATTATAGATTTAAGTTGTTGATTAAGTGAAAATCACTGTTAATCTTTTTTTCAACGTTACATAGTTTTTATTTTGATTAAAATTGAACTTTTAACATTTAAGATCATTGAAATTCCTAGGTAAATATGTGTTTAAAAATAATAACAAATATAGATTAATTTTAGCGTGTTATATATATATAGCCAATATTAATCCTTATATTATATAATTATATTTTCACTGTGTCTTGCTACACGTTTGGATTATACGCATAAGTTTTAATTAAGCCAATGTGTTAGGGGTTAGGAAGGCTAAATTTAAAAGACATACTCACATTTGCAGGAAGATAGATGGGATGGATGAGCATTTAGGGGAGAAAAAAAAACTCAATACATCAAACTGGGATTAGAAACCTGATATACTCTTCTTCGACAGTCTATTCTATTACGGGATTGACGGCTTTAGTCATTTGACCACCGAAGAGGGTAATTTTTTTTTTAAAAAAAGTCAGTATTGATATTTTTTTCTCTTTTATTTCACCATGGTGTCTTACTTCTCATTAACTGTACGCATTCTAATTACGTTAGTTGTGTAGACATTATAAAGTTATAAAGCGTATAAGGCGTAAAACGACAGTGGAAAATCATTTAGGAAAAACCTTTTGGATAAATCTAGTAAAATAGTGTGTTGGATAATTTAAATATTTTTATATCTTATAAAAATCTAACAGGTTCTTCATCTAACGTGGTTAACATTATGCTACGATCGTGAAATCACAGACATTGGCAGCCAAGGGATGTGCGGTGCTTTTCAAAACACCAATAAAAAAAATGAAGACGAAACGCAAAGAAGTGTATTGAGTAACATCGACCATGAATAACCAAACAGAGGAAAACTAGAAAAGCAAAATAGCCAGAGGAAAGAGAGGGATTTGAGGGAGGGATACCGTATATAGAGAGCCAATGTAAGCTCGATCGAGGAAAAATATGAGAATAAAAAAAAAAGAATGGAATGGCTTTAAAAAGGAAGACCGACAGAAGAAAGAGATGGAAATATTTTCTAGCAGAGAGAGAGAAAAAAATACATCCCCCGAAGTATCAAGTAAGAAGTAGGATGTAAAAAATAAAAGATAAAGAAATAAGAGAATTATCCTGGTGATGGAGAGGACCAGATAGAAAACGAGAGGGAGGGGATCAGACCCTACCTTCCCAGGTCTTTCAGTAGTCTGACTTGAGGTCAAGGACTCGGGGCTCGAGCCCGGAACCTCAGTCAGTCTTTGCGAGATTTGACCCTAAGAGGACTGCATAGTACCACATGGGAAGCAAGCGTTGCAGACATTTAAAATCCTTCCTTATTTATGAAGGGTTTGATATTTATAAATATTGTTTTCACCAAAATATGGGGGAATGTTCTTATTGTTTAAAAAGTTTACATTTTAAGTCTAAATTGTTACTAAAAATTGTGATAACTTAAATATATTTACACATATATTTATTTAGCTCCGCATCTTACTACCCGTTCGGTTAATACGCTTGATAACTTATATACAATTCTATAAAACAATCTGACAATATCTTACAATCTTCTGTTGTTACCCTATCATAACATGACTGTATGTGATAAGAGGAATGCTAGATTTAGGCTTCTAATATTTTTATTTAGTCTCAAAGGTAAAAATGTTCGCATAAAGTTTCGTTGATTTTTTTAAAACTCAAAATATAAATTTTTTAAATCGTCACAAATCTAATGATAATTTTCGCCTACATTTTATAGACAACAATATTAGAACATATCACATAATTTCTTAAATAATGCCCAATTTCTAAACGTTTTGTAACGCGTTTCGGTGCTCTACCATAAAACCTCTATACACGGAACACAAGAAGAAGACATGATAGAAAGATCAAATTGAAAAATTTACTATATCTACTTTCATGTACTCATACGTCAAGTCATGTGATCTTCAGCTGTCATTTTTTATAGTTAATATCAACATTTAATATGAAATAAAACTAATAATGTAGTATAATGTTATCAATTCTGGGTGCAAAAAAAAATTGTTTGTATTATATGAAACATCCTTCCTATGAGAATTGGACTAAATTTACCTTCAGCTACATCCAAACTTCTTCATTTGACTATACCAGCGGTTCCCAAATTGTGAATCGCGCCACTACAGAGTTTGGCATTAAACTCGTAGAGTTACCGCAGGATATTTTAAATGAATAATGCAGTGTCCAAATGTTGCATACATCCCATTAATAAGTAATTGTAGCTCCTTTATAATTAAATAAAAAAATTATATTAATTTATGTGTGTTTTTTTCAAACGGCTACTAAGCTGTTAGGTCACAACAACAATTTTGCTTGGTCCTAACGGAACTATTAGTTATTTCTTTTGACCAATGTGCACCGTGAAAAGAATGTCGATACATTAATATCATCGGGAACCGAGAAAGTTTGGGAACTTCTGGACAGAGGAAGTTTACATAAATTATATGCAATCAAGTAGATTGTTTTTATCCGCCGTAGATCAGTCCGGGTTATACACATACACTAACTATGATAGTTGGCTAAGGATGAGGTAGGTATAATTTTATATTAGCTGTGCCCGCATTTGCGTGAGAGAGAAACGATTTAGGAAAATTCACTGGATTAGTGACCGAACCTCTATTTCGCCGTCATCGGAAGTTCAGTCCAACGTGAGAATTACACGAAGCTGCGTATGTGCACGTTCGCCGAAAACCACCAGCAGAACCGAAATAAGATCACGTGACGAGCTCTAAACCATTAACAAGAAATCAATGCGAACTGCATTGGGCCCTCTGAAATAGTAGTAATAATCTTAGAGCTGCGTTTCTACATAAAATTGGCTTGTAAGAATCAATCAAATATCAAATTAACCAATCAAATCAGTGCGCATACGCTTAAACCAACCGACTCAATCGGCGCTTGCAGCTACAAAGTGCGATACCGACAGACAGCTGCATCTACTGTTGGGAAATGATTTGAAATAATTTATTAAATAAAAATTGTCTTTATCAGTTTTGTTCTGTGTTAATTTGTTTCACTACGTAACAAGTAATTAGAAAATATTCTTTGTGATAATCTAAATTATCTGTTTATCCACTAAAACATTAAATATATTGATAATCAGCTATTTTAAGTTTGGGCTGCAAACCATTATGCGTAAACGTACACAACATGATGATGGATTAAACTATATATAAAACTGTCTTAGAATTATTATTATTATTATTATTATTATTATTATTATTATTATTATTATTAGCACCGCGTCTTACTACCCATTCGGGTTATACGCACTTACGCTAATGTGTAATGGTAGGGTGATTGTGAGAGGAAATGAAGGACCTACAGTTTAACGTGGAATCCGAACCACGGTGGAGGCCTGGCATTCCCCACATTCACAAGATGTCTTGTCAGAGGTGAAGGAAGGGTTTGGAAATCAGATAAATCTGTGCCAGTACCGAGGATATATCTTAGAAGCTATACCATAGTGGAATAATTCAAGATAAGCTTTCTACCTTACAAGGTAGGTAAGGGTTGTATTTCTAGTAATTTGTGAATTGCTACGCCACTCTAATAAAATATGCTCTCCATTTTCGGCTAGTGTGTGAATCAAGCCATGTAACCATGTGACCATCGTAGAGGATTAAAATTTGGTTTTACATTTCGAAAAAATCGAGCGTCATATAGCGTATGCCGAGAAATTTGTCCCAACAAACTTTTAAAAAAATATGCAATCTCCCTAAATATTGGTAGATATCGACATTGAAATATTAGACCCAACCGAATAATTACTGTCACTTTAACTGACCTTGTTCTCCAAATAATTTAGCCTAGACTATTTTTCACTAAAGATCGTCGCGAGAGCACAGGCTACCTCAACAAATAATGGGTCACACCCGCCCTACAAAACTTCTCTCAGAACACTGAGATCTCTTCAAGACGGCGTCAGCAAGCACGTGGCTGTACCGTAAACGGCGAATGCGTCTTCCTTGAATCGAAAACGAAACAGAATGTTTCTTGTCTGTGCCTGATCAGTGCATACTTGGACAGTATGGGACATTGCGCTTAAGATTTACATAGTGGACATCCCAGTGCTGGAATATTCGAGAATTTATAGAGAACCTTCTAGTCGACGCTAACCCCCTAATCACTCCAGTTCCTTGATACGTTTCGTTCCGGCTGCTAGTCTCATATAAGGAAGGTCAACCAACCTCAGAGAGAGTCGACTTTCTGCCTACATTAAGGTGCGGCAGAAGGGAGCGCGAGTAATTTTACAGTTTTTATAGCATTACTTTTTTTGAATGAAATAAATCAAATATTTTGCCAGTAGCAACATAAAGATTAGTTTTCTGCACATGCTAGTATCAACCGATCTTGAATATCCGTTAAGGGTCTCCTGGAATATTGTTAATTTTTCTCTTTATTTAAAAAGTTTTCACAAAATTCTAGGACACCCTTGAATGATATTGGTATTAGCATGTGCAGAAAATTAAACTTTATGTTGCTACTGGAGAAATATTTTATTTATTTTTGCAAAAAAAAATTACATTCTATAAAAACTGTAAATATTCTTGCTACCCCTTCTGCCGCACCTTAAGCCAAGGACACACCTCGCTTAAGATTGCCCCCTCGGTAAGCAAGAAATGGCTCCGCAGACGTTGAGTTCTAACGAAATATTTGATTCTACTATGCGTTATTTAAAAATAACGTTCATGCCAAAATAAAGTCGAAATATTTCAACAGGGTTCTTTTTTTAAAATTTAACAACCGTTAGTTTGAGTTTTAATACTATACAAAAAATGTGACATGAGCCCATTTTCAACAACTTTCCAAGTATATTTGCGGAGCTATGAGATTGAACTTAAATAAAAAAGGGCTCTAGATTTAGCCTTCCTTTGACAAATAGCGTAATGTTTTGATAGTCTTACAACAACAAAATTTAAGATATTTTTGAACAAGCTGCGAGCGTTACTCTTTTCCTTGATATAAGAAGATTCGTAGTTTTCGTTTCCCTCTTTCTGATTGGCATGATAAAAGGTGGTTGTAGGTGAATGTTGAAAGGGAATATTAGCTTAAACATAATAGAAAAGAAGTAACAGAAAACATAATTGACCATTATATTTTAAGGCAATTAAAACTTTATCGATGACCGAGGCGGTAACCAGAGAGCAGTGATGGCGGTTATATATTCAAAATTGTTACTTTAGGCATACAATTTAACTACATTAAAAAAAATTCATTCAAAATTCCTTTTTTACTTCTTAACATATAAAGATAAATAATGTAAATGTAGGTTGGAAAAAAAGTGAGAAGTTTGAAATTATATTTTAAAGATAAATATAAATGTTTCGGTCACTTAGGCTACGTGACTTAGATTAGTCCTTCGGTTTTTGGACTCAATAAGTCTATATAGTTTGCTATGTCTTGCTAATACCACCTTTGTGCTGTAGTGGTTATAGTTCCTAGCTACGGTTCCAGATGTTCCGGGTTTGATCCCCGGCGCTTCCTTATTTTCATATAAAGCAATGTGTCTGGAATGGGATCAGACTTGGCCTTGTGAGGACCAATGAGGAGCTACTTGAATAGAAAAATAGCACCTGCGGTTTAAAAAATAGAAATTTATGGTCTAAAAGTTCTCTGTTCTGACTACATGATACCCTTTTTTCCACAGGAGTTGGTACTATCTTGGCCAGAAGATGGTGGCCGCTTGGTCTAAATATAGCTAAATTGCGGGACCCGCCTCGGTGGCATAGTTGGCTAACACGCTTGTCGCTTTTAGCTCGACTGCTGTGGACGGGGAGATCGAGGTTCGAATCTCGGTCGGGTGAACTGGGGGTGGTTTTTCCTAAATGGTTTTCCACTCTTACTCCACGCAAATGCGGGTTCATTTCCTCTAATTCAACCTTCCCAATTCCTAATCCATTAGCGTAATTAGTACTTAATGCGTATAACCCGAACGGGTAGTAAGACGCGGTGTTAAATATTATTATTAAATTGCGGGTTGGCGCAAATTTTTTTGTGGTAAATATAAATGTAAATGTGTCATGTCACTTAGTCGTGACAGTTTTTAGACCAATTATTTGTACACATACAGTACTTATATTTCCAGACAGTTGTGGGAAAGTGTTAGATTTTACAATTTGTAATTTGTATTTCAATACTTCAAACACATAACAAATAAGAAATACTGCCCAGGTATTGTATATTTTCAATGTTGTTTTTACAAAATAAACTAATATTTTATCTACTTAAATTCATTTCTGCCTTTTACGATGAACTCTCCTTATATGCAAGGTATTCAGTTAACCTTTGTATTATTCCTAATAGTTTAGGGATACAAACCTTCTCAAAGGTAATACAATATTTTCTATTACAAATAAATTGTTTTTTTCTACATATTTGTCACTCAACCTCTCATTACCGTATGCAAATAAGTGTCTTTTCTTGTCTGAGTTCTGAGACATAATTTGTGTAACACGTATCTTCTTCTACTCACTGTGGTATCCTTAATATTTTCAACCAGAATACGAGAGGGAAAAGTAAATATGAACCCAAGACGACTAAATAGGAAACGAAAGGAATCGTTATGTAAAGCAGAATGGAGGGGTAGGGTGGGGGGGTGACTCTCGGTTGAAACTTGAGACATCATCTTACGTCTTTTGATGTTGTCAGCTTCTCTGGCGCAGAAGAGCTCAACTTGAAATAATACCATCCGTCTGACTGTCTGGTCGAGGAGGAATAAGGGTGGGAGGGGGTGGGAGGGTTGTACGTCTTGAGCCGGCTTTCAACGAAACTGATGGCAACAAAAGAGAGATGAGAATAAATTAGCGTGGAAGACAAAGAATGGAAAATGGTGTACGAAGAAGAAGTTAGATGAGAGGAAAAGATAAGTTTTTTTTTAAAAGTAAAAGAATTATTTAGATTTGTTTTATTATTATATCTCTCTTCAAGAAAATAATTTTCGTTGGAAATAAAATTAATTGATAGTATATTTTGAAATCTGTTTTTAGAAACACTTATTAAATTTTCCCCAACACTTTTTTTTTTTTTT
>CABFVZ010001505.1:59848-71437 GCA_902151445.1 Timema monikensis | reverse complement strand
AAAAAAAAAAAAAAAAAAAAAAAAAAAAAGGGCAATCCTAATAAATATTGGCGATATTTTTAAAGTGTGAAAAACAAAGAATATTCTAAATTTCGTCACGGAGTTTTGAGATAACTATGAGGGAGCACAGTTAGAAAATATCTGGTCTGGAGTGTCCACATATGATGCCAAGCGCCGCGGCGCAATAAACAGTCCATGGGACTCGGATGGTATCATAGAGATGTACCATTCCAGTACGCCATGTGTCACTGGGGACAGTGTTGCGGTTGATGGCTGGGTCTGACCAACAATGGCTCGTCTGATTGATGACCCTGCAAACCACTCCATCACACTCTTACACCCCCTTCTCCTCCCAACTGGACTTCCTGAAACATTGGACCGACTAAAACCCCCTTGCACCTTCACTCATCTTTACTAGAACACAAGAATAACCTGCTTCGGTGGCCACGTGGTCTAAAGCGTAACACTCATGTCAGACTAGACTGCTGATGACAAGGAGATTGGGGTTCGAATACGGGTCGTGTGTGTGTACTTAGGGTGGTTTTTCCAGTCTCCCATGCAAATGCAGGTGCCTTTCCTCTAAATTAAACCTTCCTCATCCCAAACTCATTAGAGTAATTAGTACACATGCGTATAATCTGGAGCGGTATTAACGTAATTAGTATATATGCGTATAACTTGAACTGGTATTAACGTAATTAGTGCGTATGCGTATAATCTGGTCAGGTAATGATGTAATTAGTGCGTATGCGTATAACCTGAATAGGTAGTAAGACGTGGTGCTAAAAGAACACAAGAATAGATTGGAAGTACGTCACTACTTTTAAAATGTGTGGGTAAGTACGTGTATTAACTGATAAACTCGACTAGCCTGTGATTTTTACACTTTCGGGGAGACCATAGTTTGAATCCTGGTCGAGTCCACTGGGAGTAATTTCCCCCTAAATTGTCTACAACTTTCTCTTCCCCCAAATGCAGGCACATTTTATCTCGACTCTTATCGTCCTCATCCAAATTCTGCTATAGGAGTTAAATTGAACTAGCCTGATGGGTCATAAGATCCGTTGAAGAAATGAATATGCCTTCAGATCCATGACAAATATGTCAATGAATAAAATTTCAACTTGTTCCCTTGCATTGGTGTTCAGGCGTGCTAAGGTATTGACTATCAACCTGGTCTGGTTTGCCGGTGATGGGGAGGTCAAAGCCTAAATTCCCGGTCGGATATATTCGTGGTGGTCTTTCATAAAATGTTTCCCACTCTTGCTGTATACAAGTGGGGATACGTTCATCTAAATCCGGCCTTCTTTCTCCCTACCTCTGTGTTGGCAATTTTAGAAATGAATAAATAAAATATGTTCCTGTCTGAAGATTTTGAGAAATAAAGTTCTACCTCTAGTTTAGGTTTGGTAATATTTATTTGGTTTTCAATAGTTCTTGTTGCTCATAATATTTTTGGGAACTTCCCAACAAAGAACTGGCGCTGATTCGTGGTTTAATGGGGTGGTCCCTTGATTTCAGCTTATTTCAAGAAACTTAAATAACAATATTAATGGTTCTTTTGGCAAAACAAGTCTATGTAGAAAATTTTAAGTTCTTTATTAAGAACTAAAATATTTGGCCTTGTGCCCAGATCAATGATATTTTTTGGAATAAAATAGAATAATTTTTATTTCAGACCTCTTCGATTAGTAGAAGGAATATAATTGGAAGGACCATGTATTCATCCAAAGGGTTTATGAATATTTAGGCCTATGACATCGTCATCAGTGTCGATATATATTTGTAGTCAATATTGTGTCATGAGTAGCAACAAGGTGTCGTACATGTATTTTGAAGTTGGTAAATATTTTATGATGCACTTCTGTTGAAAAAGGTAAATGTCTAGACATGTTTGTTGCATTAAACAAATGTCAATACATGTTTGTTGGAATAGGCAAACATCAATAGATGTCTGTTTTGTGTTTTCAGGCTATACGCTGTTGTAGTAATTAAGATAATAGGCTAGAGATAAAATGGTTGAATTTAGAGGAAGAGTGTCCGCATGTGCATGGATAGAGTGTATAGCCATTTAGGAAAAACGACCCTCAGTACACCTGACTAGGATCGAACCACATCTCTCCGTCATCGGCAGTCTAATCTATTGCGATAATAGTGCCTTAGAGCAAACGGCCAGAAAATTGTGTCACATGTTTGTTGGAATAGGCTAATGTCTATATATGTCTGTAAGAACTCAAATAGTGTTGATTCAAGACCTCTGAAGCAAATTATACTTGAAAAACACTGGGAAAATTTTAGTAAGGAATTCGATATAATAATAATATTAAGGTACAGTGGAGCCTGAAAATTCGAACTTGAAGCGCCAAGGAAAAAATAAGAATAATCCAAAAATTTGAATCAACTAAGTTTTTTAAAAAGAATTGAAAAGAAAGACAGTTAAGTTTGCAACCAAGCTAAAAAAAAATATTTGATGTATTTGGACATAATCTGTTCACAATTTCCTTAAAAAGTCAGAGAATTTTCCGGTCCTTTTAATCTTTTCCTATCTTCTCCACTCTCATTTTCTTTGCTTAAAAACTTTTTTTTTTTTTTGCTTTTCAAATATGTTGAAAGTGTGTTAGAGGAAATTCCTAGAAATTTTGCAATTTTTTATTTAGTTTTAAGTCCCTTTTACACTTCCTTTATCACATCACGATACATACACAAACACTACTGTACAGTATGTACTAAACAAAACTAAAATTAAACAACAAAACAAAACAAGATAAACTTGCACGTCACAAGAATATCGCTACGACTGTATACTAAGAACAGCGCACGTAACAGCTCGATAGGTTCGACCTTGACTAATGATTACAGAACGATATGTAAACAAAGACGTACGGGAGAGTGGGGGGAGGGGGAGGTTATGAAGAAGAGTACTGACCACATTCCAACGTCGCCTCCCCTGTTTCGATAAATATAACAACACGGCGCCGCAACTAGAAGTAGGAAAGTTATACTGCACAGTACATTATAATTGACGAAAAGTTCGAACCAACCAAAACAAAATTCGAATCATCCACGATTTTTTAACATTATTTTAATACAATATATACGGGACCAGGCAAAAAAAATCGAAATAAAGAGTATTTTGAGTTACGGAAGTTCGAATTAGTTAGGTTCCATTGTAATTACACTTTAATTAATTGGTTAAATATATATATATACATTATTTCATTATATATATATATATAAAACTACAAGTTGATTTGAATTTTGTAGAAAGTTAGATGTTATAGTCAATAAAATAAATGAAATAATTTATAAAATTTATCACTGTGTACATTAAATAACTTATTTTATTATTTATTTTATTGGCTATAACATTTAACTTTAAAAAAAATTCAAATCTACTTTATTTATAATTTTAAACGTCGTTATTTTATGGTGTTAAATATCTTCACAATTGTATATGTTTATAATTTATAGTCCTGTACATTATTCCATGTGTCATACCTAAAATTCTTTCAAGATTTCTAAAAAAAAAAAAAAAGTTTTATCACACTTTAACGTGATAATGTTTAAAATATTGTACATGAATATAATTATATTTTCAACCGATTAATTAAATAATAATTTCCTTAATATTATTTTTGAGGTAATCAAATGGTGTCAATTCAAGAGACTTGAAGTAGTCAAATAAAAGTTGATACATGTCTATTGAAGTTATCTTGTCTCGCTCAGTTCATCGCTTGTTGAACATGAAGGAAGAACAATAGAAATTGAAACCGCTCTAAACTACAGAAGAGTGGGCCCCAATACACGTTCAATTAACATGGTAACTAGATACAGGTGCTTAGTGGTATTTGATGAGAAATATTAGAGAAAGTACTGGTCAGATAACCGCAATGTTCATCACAAGTATTTTAGCAAAAAAAAAAAAATTGTCTTGAAAGCTAAAAGAAATAACACTGAACTTAACTCGCGTTTTCTTCTATCCCACTTTAATCACCGTTATTAAATTTTGATGAGGTGATATTTTAGTATCTCGACCCCTCGTAAAGAGAAGTATTGTGGTCGTCAAAAAAAAAAACTGGAGATTTTTATGACTGTCCATGTTTCATGACCACCTGAAACAGAAAATTTGTTTTCGTGATGTCTGTCTATGTGTCTGTAGTACGGCCTAGAGGTGGGCTTAGAATTGGTATCTAAGGCTTTTATAAGATTCCCCCAAGGTGTTTTTGGAATTAGATATACAACCCTAACATTAAGGGTAGCTAACTGACGGGCTAAAAGAGATAAAATCAATTTTCTCGACATATGCTCTAAGGATTTTGATTAAATTTTGTATCTTGGCATTGTTTAAAAATACAACCCAAATTGTAACTCTCGTTATCCCATGATGATGGCTTTAAGGGTACTTTAGAGAAACGTAAATTTCCCATTTTTATTATATCTCCGTGACTATTTAAGATATGAAATTACTTATTGACGTTGTAGTATTATTAAAACAAAAGTATCTCATTCGGGAATATGTTTTTATAAAATCAATATTTTCAGAGTTGTAAGCAAATATATGTATATATATGTTTTATAAAATCAATGAGCACAAGCAAACGTAGGTGGTATGTATATTTGCTTATAGCTCAGAAGTTATTGATTTTATAAAAATATATTCCAGAATAAGAGAGATTGATTTTCTTAAAAATCAATTTCATATTAAAGTTATATATACATACATATGGAGAACTTTAAATATCAAATTGATTCTTAAGAAAATATATCTTATTCTGGAATATATAATTTTTAAATCAATATCTTCTGAACTATAAGAAAATAAATAAATAAATATATATATATATATATATATATGGCCTACGTTTGCTTATGCATATTGATTTTATAAAAAAACATTTCATATTTAAAGTTATGTATATATATATATATATATATATACATGGAGAACTTGAAATATGAAATTTATTGCTCTTTGAAAAACATAAGTGTTATTCTTTTCCCAACGATCTGTAACAGTGTATAAATGATATTTCATTTATGATATTTGTTGATGTGTTTCTGTAACCAAATATATATTTCTTCCCACAAATCTTAAGAGCTTTTAGTAAATGTATCTACAGTAAGATAAAAAAGAGTATTTGCGGTACACCATACTTTTTTTTTCAAATTTGATGCTGTCTCTACCACCCACTACCCCCCTGATAGTAAATAATCACACATTACTTCTACTCGTATCACAAATAGTTTGCTTAAAGACATCACCCAGGGGCAATTCTATATCATGGTTAGATGGTGATGTGAATGTTTATTTTTTTTAGTGTTGAGGTAGTGTAAATGATGAAATATATTGTCTGAATCAATCTGTGTCGTCCTGCAGAGCCTGGAGGTAGAATATCTACTCCAGCAAGTCATTTAGATCAATCTTCCTTGTCACACTTGACGAGTCTACTCCCGTTTAGCCGAGCATGTCTGGCAACGTGGAATGGAACACATTGTTAAATCACCGGGTTTTGTTTCTACAACATTCGCTCATTCCTCTTTGCTTCATTTCCTTCTCTTTTCGCTTATCTACGATGTTCATTTCTTTTTTTACACCACCGACGATTCTCTTTAAGGGCTGCTAAATGCATTCTCTCTTTATTGATCTGTTTCTATTTGATCGCATCCAATTTATGGTTCTTCTTTTCACATTATTTACCTCATTACACTCCTTGTTTAGGTTTTATCATTTTGAGTCGTATTTTAGAGCTACATTTTTTTAAGAGCTATTATTAAAACTTTCAAATATAAATCGATGGACTTTTGTAATAGTTATGCTTACTTATAGGGTCGTCATTTTACTTTAAAAAAATAATACATAGCTTTTAAAATGATTTGCCCATGAATCCATTGAAGTAATAATTAATTTTCTACACATAATTTCAACAGTTTTATTAAAGAAAAAAAATCTCGAGAATTCTTATATATTGTACACCCCAATAGTGAAACTGTCCATTTCATGAATTCGGCAAATTTCTGCTCATTCCGTAAAATGGCTCGTTCGCTTGTCCTTTTCACAAAATTGACAAAAACTTGTCCAATTCACGAATTGGATAGCGCTTATGCTGCCCATTCTATGGACTAGATATTTCATGTATTGGGCAACTACAATCGTTACCCAAGTTATGAAATGGGTGAGTTTTTGCCCATCCCATGAAATGGGACAAGAAAAATAAAACCTAATTTGATCTTTAAGTTAATTTAACTTTTAATCGTTTTAGAATGGAATGTTAGGTTAAGTCAGGTGTGGTTGGTTTAATATATTTTAAAGTCAGTTTCAGGTAAGCTTGTAGTAGATAGGACAGTAAGTTCCAATTCTTGAAATGGCCGAGAATTAATGCAATTTATATCCAGTTCATGCATGAAATGATCAGTAGAAAAGGCCAATTCAAGAAAATGAACATAAATTTGTCCAATTCATGAAATGGATTGTTTTATTGTTATATTATAACATATACATGGTCTGTTGCAAAAGTGAGGCCTCGAAACAGTGATATTCAACCGGAGGTATGTGAAGACATCTTAGGGGTGCGTAAAATTAATATATTTATATAATAATATATATTAATTTTAATTATAAATTATTTCAAGATACATCCTGACTAATCAACGCAAGATTTAGAGTTAGCCACAATAAAGCCGAATGTAAATATAAACTTTATGGGAACATCATTATGTTTCTCTGTAGTCTCTTTCTCTCTTCCTCTCTCTCTTGTATGTAGATTATATAATATGTTTAGCTTGCATTATGAACCAATAAATTTTGGGCTACAGAGTTGAAGAGAAATGATTTATATCCGGGGGTACGCAAATAAAAATGAGTGAATACTATTGGTTTAAACCAGTCGACCACCGAAGCGGGTCTTAAAGATGTTATATTACATAAACTTATTTTTTTCAACAAAGCTATTATTTATGCTTTCTACTAGGTTTTAACAAAAGCAAAAAAAAAAAAAAAGTTGCCTGGGGCCACAATATGAAGCTATGAAGACTTTTGTTTATTAAAGTTCACACTGCTACATTTTCTTCCATCGCAAAAATATTCTCTTGATTCTTCTGACAGACTGCTACCTCCCTTTGTGAATATATCGTAGTCTTCAATTTGTATTCCTCCCGCATTCTGTCATTTAGTGTCGCTCCTAGCAACTCTTTGATCATTTTACTTCTTTTTTTAGGGGCGCCGGAACGTTTTTTGAACAAAAGAAGGGGGAAAAAGGGGAAATGACGTTATGTCCATGCTAAGTTAGGTTGAGTAAAAAATAAAGTGTGCAAACACAAATTAGCACCACTACCACCGAGTCACTGTTTATATGATATATATATTAAGTTAACGGCAATGTATTTAAACCAGGCATTCATTCATAAAATGCATAGGCTTTCTATATAATCGCTAAGTGGTTTTAGCAAAGTATGAAATAAATTACTTTTCGTGGGAAATTGATAGAATAACCAGTCATTATACACTACCGAGAACAAAAGCTAACCTAACCCAACCTTACCTTACCTAACTACCCTATTCTTTAATAACCTAATCTGACCCACTTAAATCCTAGAAATTAGGTGAACCTTCAAGACTTTCATAGAACTTGATAAAAGAATTGATAACATATTCCGGGACTTCAAAAATAAGTATGAAATACAACAGCAAAATTCATTTATTTCATACTTTGCCAAAACCACTCAGGCATTATATAGAAAGTCTAGGCATTTATAGAACGCCTGGATTTCACATATTGCTGGTTACATATATATTACATAGAATGTATATATCCACGTATATAAGAAAGTTGAAAAATAGTCGAAAAACAAAGTAAAGAAAATTTCCCTGTACCAGCATTAGAAAATTGATATTTAGTAACCAATAAAATTGAAATTTCATGAAGGTTATAACTGTACTGTCATCACTATTTCAGCCTGATCTTTATTGATATTTTTAAATTTATTGTTTCAAAATAATCATTCATAATCAGCGGAACTAGATTTGAATTAATGATATGCTTGTATAAATGCTACACTTATTTTCCTTTCTCTATATAGCTACAAAACAGTATACATTATTAGAAACTAGTTGGATCCATGTCTGTAAATCAAGAAATATTAAGCCATGCAAATAAAGGATGAGTCTAATAAAGCTTTTTCAATGTTACTGGTTGTGATAATAATGATTAAATCGGGACTAAAAAATTTCTAAAAACTCATCCCCCCCTTTACCCCCATCCTTTTGCCAGCCCTGCCCCAGCAAAATTTTGGGGAGAGGGTCAATATACTCATAACCCCCTTGTACCACGGCATATGCGTATTTTGTATTGTCTGCGCCATGTATCTTGCTGGAGATGGCCTTTTCCCCCCATTGAGATCCTAGAAACAAGTTTATATATAGTTTCTAGTGCATAACCTTAAAAATGCAAAGTACTATTTTTTTTGAATTTATACTATAAATATTTAAAAAATAGTCTGTGTAAACTACCTTTAAAATATAGGTTAAACCATTTTTTAACACCCACTTCGGTATCCGCGTGGTCTAACGCACTACTCTCGCAGTATTATTATTATTATTATTATTATTATTATTATTATTATTATTAGCACCGCGTCTTACTACCCATTCGGGTTATACGCATTTACGCTAATGTGTAATGTTAGGGTGATTGTGAGATGAAAAATGGAGGACCTACAGTTTAACGTGGAATCCGAACCACGGTGGAGGCCTGGCATTACCTCTCGCAGTAGACTAGACTACCTATGACGGGAAGATTGATGTTAGAATATCGGTCGGGTGTACTGAGGGTTGTCAAAAAAAAAATTATTTTCCACTCTATCTTCACGCAGATTTGGACACACTTCCTCAAAAATATATATCTTTCCTAATCCCTAAAACTATCGTCGTAAATAGTACATAAGCGTACAACCCGAACAAGTAGAAGACATGGTGCTATATATATATATATATATATATATATATATATGTATATATATAGTAGCTACACAGGAACGCCCACCAAAGTGACATGACTCATGATCTGGCAGTAACATGACAGTGGCATACAGGTGACGATAGTCACATGTGACTGAAAGCACACGGGAATGATTTAGCAGCAATTCATATAGTAGTAATCTTTGCCTCTGATGATTAATGTTATAATAACAAAGACTACAATAAGAATTGAAATGAATATTAAAAGTTGAATAGACGAAAATGATGTAAATGTGTAATCAGTTTAATACAAGAGATTGAGCAATATACTAAAGTAAACAATGATATGGGATAGAAAGTGGACTAAAAATACTGTGTACAAACATAGTTGGCATATTTAAATGAAATGCAGGTCAGATTAAAAGTATAAAAAAGTATAAATAAATATAGTTAATAGGAAATACATATAAGTGTTGACTAATTAAAATACACTTAAAATTAGTTTAATAGAATTAGAAACTTTAAACTCATTTAAATTAAAATATCTAAATCTAAGTTCATAAAAACATTAATAACATGAAATGAATATAAATAAATGTAAAAATTATCACAGTCTTGTTGTTGGGATTGACTTCCCTTACTCCTTTGTTATTGATATTCCTGTACTGATGATGTCTACAGAAGTTCTATTTTCTGATGATTAAGATGCTTTGGCCTTATTTGAGTCAATGTTATTAAATACAATAATTATTATAGTCACGGTAAAATACAATTTTGTGTGCATTCTTTTTGTCGAGAAAACATAAACCAACGTGGTACTTTCAATGTTTTTAAGGAGTTATATGTATATAAGAGAAATTAAACTAACTATTTTGAAAATAAGATACAAACTTAAGGACGTGTGTGTCACCTGAAGAACGTCTTTTAAAAACTTTAAACAATTGTCCAGTGAATTAAATGAACTAACTTGTTACCCGCCTCGGTGGCGTAGTTGGTTGGCTAAACCGCTAGACGTGTAGAGCTCGACTGCTGAGGATGGGGAGATCGAGGTTCGAATATAGGTCGGGTGAACTGGGGGGNGGGGGGGGGGGTGTTCCTAAATGGTTTTCCACTCTCCCTCCACGCAAATGCGGGTTCACTTCCTCTAATTCGGCATTCTAAATTCCTAATCTATTAGCGTAACTAGTACTTAAAGCGTATAACCCGAATGGGTAGTAAGACATGGTGCTAATATTATTATTATTAACTAACTTGTTGGTAGCATGTGACTAAAAGCAGCGCATGCCGCAATCGTCTGACACTGACGCGGCGTGTGTAAAGTCACCGCTGTCATACCACCTGAACGAGCGCTTACTCATATGTTAACATTGGTTCAACCTGGAAATGCATGTTGGATGGCAGAACACGCGTCAGATCACATGTCACGTCATTTCGGTGGGCCCTCGCCTTTAATACATCACACTCGCAATTTACTGGACTGCTTTTGATGGAAAGATCGGGGTTTAAATCTCGATCGGCTATATTGATGATGGTTCTTCATAAATGGCTTCCAACACTATACCCACACTAATGCGGGTACACTTCCTAAAATCTAATCTGCCTATCTCCTAGAACATTAATGTAATTAATAAATGTGTGTATAGCCCGAACGGGTAGTATTTTTTTTTATTTAGCACCGCGTCTTACTAACCGTTTGGGTCATACGCTTTAATTACTAATTACGCTAATGGATTAGGAATTGGGAAGGTTGAATTAGAGGAAGTGAACCCGCTTTTGCGTGGAAGGAGAGTTGAAAACCATTTAGGAAACCCCGCCTCCCCCCCAGTTCACCCGACCGAGATTCGAACCTCGATCTCCCCATCCTCAGCAGTCTAGCTCAACACGACTAGCGCGTTAGCTAATTA
Source organism: Timema monikensis (assembly GCA_902151445.1). Classification (NCBI taxonomy): domain Eukaryota; kingdom Metazoa; phylum Arthropoda; class Insecta; order Phasmatodea; family Timematidae; genus Timema; species Timema monikensis. The sequence continues at coordinate 60,580 of CABFVZ010001505.1, read as the reverse complement.
CGCCACCGAGGCGGGGGTAGCAAAAGTAGGTGTTAAAATATTTAGTAAATTTAGTATTTCTATTTTCATTAAATATGTATTTTTGGGAGATTTTTAACTATACTGTAGATGGCCATAAGTAGCTCTCTGGCCTTGTTCATCTCGAAAGTTACTTGCCGGCAGTACGTAAGCAAGCCATTCAACTCTAATCCTGAGACACCTCTATTGAATCCCTAACCAGACACCCAACTTCCTTCAAATTCATGTTCAGATTATCCTACCATCAATGTCTTGGCCTAGCAAGGGTGCTAGTCGGTGATTGTATGGACGCTATCATGACAGGTTTCCCGATGTCATAAAATGTGGTTGAGCTCAGGGACTGACTAAGCCGCCGGTATACAGTGATCAAGTCTGATGGTGTCCATAATACATAATTCTGTCGATAAATACTATGGCCTTAAATGTAAAACCGTTCCGTTAGCTATATCTTGGTGTTGTTCAAAACTTCTTAAGCCAAACGTAAAAGCATTTATTTAGACTCGGTCCCGGCACAGATTTATCTGATTTCCAAACACTTTCTACACCTCTGACAATATATCTTGTGAATGTGTGGAATGCCAGGCCGCCACCGTGGTTCGGATTCCACGTTAAACTGTAGGTCCTTCATTTCATCTCACAATCACCCTACCATTACACATTAGCGTAAGTGCGTATAACCCGAACGGGTAGTAAGACGCGGTGCTAATAATAATA
>CABFVZ010001505.1:42193-59778 GCA_902151445.1 Timema monikensis | reverse complement strand
GGGGGGAGGAGATGATTTTACAAAATTTAATATTTCAAAAATAGATTCTCAGCTATTATTTAACAAATAAGAAGCTATTTTTTGCTCATATCTCTATAAATCAGAAGCAAAAGTTTTAAGAGGACTAAATAGTGACACCATCATAGAGATTTTAGCTGTAATGAATTAAATTTAGTAATAATAAAAACTTATTCGTCTATTTTGAATACATTTAAAGATAGCTTCAGTGATATTTATTAATGTATATTTAGGGCCATCATATTTGAAGCCGTGGTCCACTTGTAACCTGCCCAGTCCACCGGCGGCCGAGCTCTCTAAAAACGTTCCTTGACATCCAATTATTTTTTTTAAAACAAAAATCATGAATTGTTACCGAGATTTACTACTAACCCTGTGACCTGTACAAGGAAAAGAAATCCTGTAAAACGTGGTGAAGAATAAATAATAAAAAAAAGAGAGTCGAATGGCAGATAGAATTGTTTTACCACTAAGTAAATATATCTCCCTCCCTTTCTTCATGCTCCAACGTTGAGCAGACACGTAGCTTCCCTTCACGAATATGAACCCCAAGTTTAATTTTGGTTTACAAATTGGTCTCATCTCGTGAATGGCAACGGAGCAATTCATCACTCGTATAAAATATACAATCTATCTTCGTGGTTCATATGGTACTAGATTTGTATTACACTTAGTAAGAGTTTCAAATACATTTCTCTCTTCGGCTATCGTTGATATTATTTTTTGTCTGGCGAACCGACTGATTTTATTAGCACATGACTTAGTTTATAAGTTAATTATAGAATAACCCGCTTCGATGGTCGAATGGTCTAAGGTGTTACTCTCACCATAGACTGAACTGTCGATGACGGGTAGATCGGGGTTTGAATAGTGGTCGGTCGTATTGAGGGTATTTTATTCTACTTTTTTCACTTTCTATTCATGAAAATATGGATATATTTGTATAGATTCAACCTTACTCATCCCTAACACATTAACGTAAATAGCACATATGCATAAAAACAGGAACGGTAGTAAGACACGGTGCTTAAATTTTTTTTTAGAACAGACAGAGAACTCTGTTTCTCAACATTTAATATATCACCGTAAAAGAGAAAGCATCAATCTTACCAATAGATTAAACCTGGGACCCTTAGCTCAGTAGGAAGATGTTAAGTCGACAACGTGAATATGTCGGGTCTGATAAAAATTAAAACTAATTGCTTATTAATCTGTGGCATTTTGTTTTATTAGGCTATGTAATGTGTTAACTGTCCAAACACAATCATTAAATCGTCAAACTATTTACAAACTTTTAAAATAGGGTGTGAGGGGACGGGATGAAAGGCAAGTGTTTATGCAGTTTTTAATCAAAAAATATTTTACTAACCAAAATAAATTACATGGTTCTTCACACAGTTCTTGAGATATTGATATCACTATGTGAAGAAAAAACTCCATATTTCTACTGGAGATATTTATTTTTATTTTGTCAAAAAAAAAAGTTTTGCTTTAAAAACTATAGAAACATTTACCTTTTCTCACGTATATCTCACAGTCTCTTACTACTTGCACGTGCTATATGCCTATATTACTCTAAAGGGGTAGAGATGACGAAGGCATGGGGCTTTTCGGGGAAGGAGTGTCGGAAACCATTTATGAAAGACCACCCTTAGTAGCCCCAGCTGGTATTTGAACCCTAATATCACCGTCATCAGCAGGCCAACCTAACATGAGAGTTACACCTTAGACCGTTCGACCACTGAAGTGGGTGAGTTGATATACAACTATTTAACTACAGCCCAATTTTCATAGAAATAACCTTAAGTGACAGCTATAAAAGCTACTAGATCTCCTTTAATGTATTCATACGTCAATTCATTGTGTTCTGCAGATGTCAATTTTGACAGAAAAAAATAACTTAGAATTTTATTAAATGTCCTTCATATTAAAATTGGATTATATTTAGACACTGTGAGAAGGTTATAAAAATGTATAATGACAAGCAACCTCCACACAATAACTTTTAAGTACCATACTTCGTTCAGAAAAAGTAATGCTGATCTTAAACGTTAAACGATCGAACGTAAACTGTTTGCGCGTCCTATGAAAGATAACGAAGGTTCTAAAAACACCCCCGATAAGAGCTAGCTAGACCTATCTCCTCTTGCTACTCGATAGTGGGAGGAGAGGGGGGACCCACACCTTGAACTCTCCTGGCTGACCTTGCGTAAGATTGAATCGGGCTGGTGAGAGGATGACCGGATATAACGGGAGTAGATGAGGGGGGGTGGCTGTCGGAAGGGGTGGAATGAGGTTCCGAAACGAACCAATAGCAAGCGAACCTTACAAAGGTTTGCAATATGAAGAGGATGGCGAGAAATGAGCAGATACGACGGTCTGATCGTTAACAGTCACGTGATAATTTTGCTTTTACCCTTAAACTACTAAACCTCACAAGATAGGAAACTGTGTGGTCTATATTCTGGACTAACAACGATACCCAAGGGAAGTAGGGAGGGGGGGGGGGAGTTCAAACTAAATAAAACCTTGAGATAACATTTGTAAATTCATTTGCTTTGACAGACGGTATCAAAGTATAGTAAACAACGGTCTCCTACAGAACCACTGATGTGACCCGCTTTGCCGAGAGTTCTCTGGTTGAAGTCTAAAGCGCCTACTAGCATATGATTTCCATGGCAACGGTAGAGACGAAGCCTATATCAACTGCCAACAAGGTACCCGTCGGTAAATGAACGGACTCATCTGACAGGATGAGTTGCCAATCGGTTGCTTGCACCTGCTACGCGTGGGTTGTTTTTAACTACTTTAACGTTTTCATGATTTAAAATAAGAACTATTAGTGAATCTTTGGAAAAGACGCGCTATTTTTTTATATGTAAATAAATTGTTTTAGATGTAGATGTATAAAATTCCCTAAAAATTGGGTAAGGGTGGAGAAGGTTTAATTTATAGAAAATGTACCTACGTTCGCGTTTAGGTAAATCTGAGAACAATCTAGTTAAAAAACAGTCTCGGTACACCCAGCTTGAAATTGAACCTTGACATCCCAATCTGCGGCAAACCCTAACAGAAGAGGTTTTACACCCTATCCCGCGTATCCAACGTTGCGGGTCTATTTGATTCAAAACTATATTTAGATTTGATTGGGGTGTTGTTTATGTTATAGAGTAACAAAACAATGAACCGTGTGAATTATGTCTCTTCTCGGCCCTTTGGCGGAAAAAAAAAGGACTCGTAGAACGGAAATTAAGGTTGAGGTACGCATTGGTGGTCACGAAAAACTATATATATTATTCACAAGCAAGGGTCCACATCGAGGCCTTCAGGGAGTTTAACCAAAACAAAAAGAGACCAAAGCCTGCAAAATACAACCAATTAAAATCAAATATGTACACCAACCGATAAATAATAGCACAATTATTCCTCCCAAAACAACGCAGAATATCCTCTAAAGGATTTGAACAGTAATAAAAAGAGGCAAATATTCAAATGGGAAAAACTATCAAATGGACAGAATTTCAACATTCTGATGACGTCATCTCTGAGGGAGGGAGGGATAGAGGGATTTCAACATCCTGGTGAATTCATCTAGAGTCAATGACCTCAGGGAGAGAAGGAGGATGATGATTATAACCGGTGAGGATATGTATAAAATATATTGGTGGTGATGTAGAAGTTGAGGTTGGAATATCGGGTGTGGGGTATCAGTGCTAGTCTCTCCCAAGTGATTTGTTACTGTGGTTTTTCCGTCCTCTATCCATGTTAATGTTGTTGCACTTCATATAATCTATCACCTTCCCCATCTCAGACTCTTAAATAAATTCGTTGATATTGGTAGAATTATACGTAATAATAATAATAATAATAATAATAATAATAATAATAAAACTACGGTCGGTAAGAGCTACATAAACTAAAAGAATAGTAAGAAGTAAATTTTTAACACGTGTTTTTATCAATGGCTATAAAATAACAGTAACAATTTAATAAAATGTTATCAATGTTGAGTGCAAATAAATTTGTTTGTTTCCATAAGTGTCTTCTGCCAACAAAATATTTATAGTATGGATCAGGGACCGGCAACTGATCTGTCTAGTGGCAATTTTTAGTCGGCTGCGAAAGAAAACTACGTCGTCATTAATTTCTGTCTTCGAGTCTTCTAAATTTGCAAATTTACAGGTTGTCTCCAAGTTTTCTTCTCAAACTTAAACCAAAGCCTCTGTAGACATAAAGAAAGAGAAAATCCCAGTTATAAAACGTTGAAAAACGTTCGGAAAATTCATCTTGTATTACCAGATGAAAGTTGAAGTTAAACTTAAACAACGCCGAGAGTATGCAGCTGTAAGTACGTACGTGTAAAGCAAGTTGTATACCATTAGGCGTACACATCACAGCAGGTGTTAAAAACTCCCTTTGCGACTTGGTTCCATCTGACGCGGGCTCCCGGCAACGTTGCCCGTGACTGATTTCTGCCTGCCTAATGATATGCAACATGTTGTTCTCGTACGTACTTACAGGTGCGTACTCCAGGCGTTGATGAGTCTAACTTAAACTTTCATTTAGTAATGTGATTACTTTTCCGAACGTTTTCTAACTAGGATATTAGGTTTCTTTCTGTCCGCCGATACTGTGGTTTAAGTTTGGCCAAAGAGCTTAGAAACACCTTGAATAGAAAGTGATTTCAAATTATATCTGATTGTTATCAGAATAAACTCGATTGGTCATAATCGGTAATGTTATGATAAAATAAAAAGATTCTGTATAAAATATTTATATTATTTATTAAATAATTTATTTTACAAGTTTTTTCTGAGGAAAAATTAACCTAATGGTAGTTTACTATAAACCTTTTTACTTTCTCGCTATCTTTCAGCTAAAGAAAGTATTGTGATCGTAAAAAAAATCGAATTCAAAATTTTGATGAATCTTGACGTTTCATGACCCCACGAAGCCAAAAAAGTGGTTTTTGATTTTCCGTCTGTCTGTCTGTCTCTCCAACTAGAGCCTAAACTATTTTAACAATCGCGCTATAACTTGGTATCTAGGGTTTTCATAGAGTTGCCACGAGGAGTTTTTGCAATTGGATATCAAACCCTAAAATTAAGAGTAGTTTACTAAAGGGCAAAAAGAGAAAAAGTAGAATTTCTCAAAATCGACTCAAACGATTTTGATTAAAATTCGTATCTAGGTGTTGATTAAGATCATAAATAAACTGGCTATTTTCATTTTACCATAAAAATGAATTTTAGGGTCCTTTACAGAAGCAGAAACTTCCGTATCTCCGAAAATATTTTAGATACTAAATAACATATCATTGCAAAATTGTAGTACTATTGAAAATATTTTTTATATGAAATATATTTTTATAAATCCAACAGTTTCTGAGATATTGGCAAATATTTTGTTACAATTTTGTGAGCTTTAGTTGCAAAGAAACACTACTTAAGTTATAACGCAATAATTCTCCAATGCCATGGAGTAATTAAATATAAGTAAGTCTTTAAAAGTTTATGTTGTTTTCCCTTAAACCTCTAGGAGAAATGTTTGTACAACAATGATCTATATCCATTTTAGACTCAATAATAAATATTTACATTTTTTATTGTTCAAAATTTATAAATAAGGAATTTAGTAGCAATGCGATAGCATGAAGATTTGCAACACCTAATAAAATGTCGAAAATTTTAACTGGAAGTTGAAATTTTAATACGAAGTGTTGACCCTTGTGGACCCAATATTGATCTTTTTTATCGGTCCAAACATACAAATGAGGAAATTAATTCTTTAAAAACAAAATTATAAAATTTAAAACCGGGGCAAAAAAAAAAGTTTTACATAAGTATAGGTGAATTTATGCTCGGGTTTGCTAGTGTATATTATCTCGTTTCACATATATTACGAGTTTTGAGTAAATATCTCCATTTCCAAACAATAGAGAGAGAAAGTCCGTGCGTAGTTCCGTTCCATTTTTTTTATGTTCCAAACTATTATACACTATCTGAGAAAGTTTTTATGATGGTGTCGCACAATTTATTTTATATAAAGAGGGAGACATTAGTGTTTCAGGATGTTTGATTATAAGGAATTTAATACGATATGTATGGACAAAAATAATTAAAAAAAAGAAGTAAACGCATAGTAAGATCAATTATGGGACTTTGATAATTTTATAATCCTATCGGAGCCCAAAAAAAGGCTGCACACCCCTGGTATAGACAATAATATATCGAAACATTTGGTGTATCGTTAAATATTTTTCAAATGTATAGCTGGCAGAAAAAAACAAGATACGACCACGTGTTTAGCGTATCATCTTACTGAACTGCCCTGTCCTCGACTCCTGGCATGATCTAAAAAGTATCTTTATTTAAATTGCGGACACCCCTTTAACAGTAATTAATTAACGTTTGTGTATACATTTTGTATAGCATATGTCATCAGTATCTGTCGGCTAGACATTCCTGGTCTTCTATTGGCATTGGTTGATTTAAAACAGTCTTTTGAGGTTTGGGGCATCATGTGGGTGTGGTTACATCGTCCCTATGAGATTATGGGATGGTACTTATGATGACTATGTGGTTACAGTAGAAGTATTAAACTTAACTTAAGTCTAATTAATCAAACCATGGAAACCATAGGTACAATTCCCCTTCGGGAAAAACACCTATTTTACTACCAAGAATCGAACCAAGGACTTCTAGATTATAGCCAGGAGGGCTGATCACTAGACCGGTTTGGGATACAGTGTGATTTGTTTCACTGTGAAATTTGAAGCATAAATATAATCGGATTACAAAATTTTCTGTGATACTGTATATTTAACTTGGTCGGCAGATTCGTTACCAACTGAACCAAGATGTTGGACGAGTTGACTATACAAAATGGCTAGTACAAATGATGCTACATTAATCTCATGATTAAAATTAATAGTACGGTGTACTACACAGTTTTTCTTTCTCTTTTATCTCAAAATAGATATATTTACTAAAAAAACTCATAAGATATGTGAAACGTAATAAAATACATGGTTACACTACACCAAAGAGTAAAAATGAAATAATATGAATTGTTACAATAACACTGAGAAAGAGGAATATATATGTCCACCAAAGGGCATAACAATATATTTCTGGTTCAAAGTGTTCTATAGAAAAAAAATTATATATATATAAATTTGCCTATAGCTGAAAAACTATTGGTTTTATAAAAATGTATTTCAAATAAAATATTTTTATTTTTAATAGGACTACAACTCAATATGTTATCTTGTATCTGAAAAAGTTATGGAGATATGATTTGGAGACAATCGAGTTTATCGTTTTATACGATTCACTAAACCACTCTTAATTTTAGGGTCAGACATCTAATTCCAAGTACCCCTCGAGGGAACCGCACGAAACCCCAAGATGCCAAGTTTTAACCTGATCTGTAAAATGGTTATGGCTCTAGACCATGATACAGACAGACAGACAGCTGACATCGCGAAAACCACTGTTTCAGATTAAGTGTGTCATGAAACGTCGACATTTATCAAAATCTCGAGTTTAATTCTTCTTTTTTTACGATCACAATACTTCTCTCATCGAAAATTCGAGATAAAGTGAAAAAGAAGATTAAATCAGGTGTCAAACACAAAAATCTCTAAAAGTGTGTAAGTTATCCAAAACAAAATCCCCAAAGTGTGTAATTCGAAGAGGTACCAATGCTTAATCCTGGTTTCTAAATTACTTTCCCCATCATTTTCCTCCCGACTAATTTAGGAAACACAAACGAGATATCGTTGGTAATTTATCAAAAAAACATTTCCCAGGTTCCATTGCGAGATGTATTCAATAAAGTACTAGCGTAGGCTGAGGGAGGGGACTATGGGGAATGTTGAATAGCAACCTAAATGTTTCCAATTTAGAGAACCAGATGTCGACAAAGATGGAAGCTTTAAAAGCTGTCCCGCACCATTGGCCCCATTAATCTTTTTTTTTTAATTCCTGAACTTTCATATAAACCTACCAATGCTAGCAGTACATCGACCTCCAAACCCTTTTTATTTTCTACAATTCCTAATACCTACTACAATGGCCAAACGGTCTATGACGTAAATCCCGTGCTAGACTGGCATGCTGAAGACGGAGAGATCGAAGTTCTAATCCCGGTGGGGTCTACTGAGGTTGGTTTTCCCTAAATGGTTTTCCACTCTCCTTTCCCACAAATGAGGGTAGATTTACTCTAAAATGCTTCCTCATCTATACTCAATTAGAGTAATCATAATATGCGTGTAGCCTGAACATATAGCATAATACGATTGGGAAGTAAACTATACCAAAACAAAAATAGATGCATTTATTTTGAAATACAAAACGATGGGTGGATATAAGAAACTATCCCGTCACATTATCTCAGTCTGTAGTATATGTGTATACTTAAATAAAGGTATCGAGTTTGATTCCTGGCATTGCCAAAAAGATATTATTTGTGAAATTGATTCATCATTAACAGTAATGAATTAACAGACCAGAGAGTGAATTTGAAGGAAGTGTATCCACATTTGCATGGAAAAGAGAGTGGAAACTCATTTAGGAAAAATCATCCTCGGTACACCCGAACAGAATTCTAAACTTAATCTCCGTCATCGTAAGTTGCATTATATTGTGGGTAATACCTTAAACGATTCAACCACCGAAGTTGCTAATATTTTAGTTATATTAGTATCGGTATGATTCGATCTCATCACATCTGAGAAAAATTAATTTTAAATTTTGGTAGTTCTTGAGTAGGTGACCTGGTGGTCTAGGGGTAAGGTGTCAGACTTCTGTGCTGGCGGCCGGGGTTCAATCCTCGGTCTCGGCAAAGATTTATCTGATTACCAAACCCTTCCTTCACCTCTGACAAGACATCTTGTGAATGTGGGGAATGCCAGGCCTCCACCGTGGTTCGGATTCCACGTTAAACTGTAGGTCCTTCATTTCATCTCACAATCACCCTACCATTACACATTAGCGTAAGTGCGTATAACCCGAACGGGTAGTAAGACGCGGTGCTAATAATAATAATAGTTCTTGATTATTTTATTCTTCCGGTGAAAAATAAATAGCTTTGTTAAGAACATGTCTCACTTGTAAGAATACATTAATACTATTACACATCTTGTTTTCATTTTATATTAATAAAGTGAAGATTTATTTTGTCAGCATTGCATGTACGTTGCGTCGAAGCCGGCCTTTTAACATTTGGATTAGATTTTTATTAAATTAATAAAAAACAGAAAATTGAAGAACCATTAACGTGATGAGATATATTTAATACTACATTTCACACAGTTGTTCAACATGGGATATGGAAGCCCATGTGCACTTGTAAGTCAGAATTTTAATTCTTTGACTGTATTTACTTTTTGCCCTTTTTAACCTTTTATAACCATTTCACCATTTTTAACCCTTTATAGTAATTTCACCCTTTTACCACTTTAAACTATTTTTATTTTCATTAGATTTAGATTTTGTACTGTTTACCCTTTTCCCCCTTTTTGCCATTTTGCTCTTTTTCGACAATTATTAAATTTTGTAATTTTCGAACCTTTTTTATTATCTTTTCAATCTGTTTTACATATATTAACCCTTTAACTTAATATTTTTACAGTTAAATAAAAAATTGACCCTTTTAGGTCTTTTTTAGCATTTTTTTACATATTTTTAACCTTTTTACCAGTTTTACCCTAAAATATTTCTCCCGGGCAACGCAAGATACTTCAGTCAGTTATTATATATTTTGCTACCAAGTAACATGAGAAATTCTTGTTATTTAAAGAAGCTATAATATATTATTTTTGATGCATTGAAACAAATTTTTTTTCAGAGTTCTTACACAAGTGACAATAAAATAACTATTTTAGATTACTCAAAAGTGAAATATAGGCTTTTGAGACTTAAACAAATTAAATTTCTTGAAGTTCTCACCCAACTTGGGAAATATATAATTTAATGGGATCAAATGGTGGCCTGTTCTACCCAGTGACGTAAAAGAACAAGACGTGACTACCGACATTAATTCTTCTTTGAAACAGATTGAATTTATCACGTCATAGACCAAAGAACGGAATAAAAGAGCGAGTAAATATATAATACAATACAACTGAAGAGGGTAATATCCCTTTTAGAATTTTAAGAGCGATACAAATAAATAAAAGTGACATAATAACGACCGACATAAATATACAAATACCCGAATAGCCTGGCACGCGGATTAAACATCAAACTCGTCTAGTCTTATTCACTGACGATAGTTATGTCGTGCCTAAAAATCCGGCTAGGTGTACTGAGAGTTTAAAAAAAAAAAGTTCCCCAATCTTCCACTGTGCAAATGAGGGTACATTTTTTAAATTCAAACTATGTCATCCGTACCTCATTAGGGTAGTTAAAAATGCATACATCCCAAACTGGTAGTGAGGTAAGGCGGAAAGGAAAAAGTATCCGTCGTCTTTCCTGTAAGTTAGCAAGCCAACCTTGCATGGTTCGTCTGAGATAGCTTATAAGATAGTTATAGAGTACTGGCAGGGCTGTCCAGCTTGAAGTTAGCTAAGGTCCTCATTTTATATTACTAGACAATGTGTGGGCACACGTGGAAACTAGGCCTTCACAGTATCAATGATTATTTTTACTTTTTCAGGTAGAGAAAGTATTGTGATCGTAAAAAAAAAAATGAACTCGATATTTTGATAAATCTCGACGTTTCATGACCCTCCCGAATACGCAAAAGTGATTTTTGAATTTCCATCTGTTTGTCTGTCTGTCTGTTTGTACTTCCGACTAGGGCCTAAACTATTTTACCGATCGTGCTAAAACTTGGCACCTAGGGTTTTCATAGGGTTCCACCAAGTGGTTTTTGGAATTGGATATCTAACCCTAAAATTAAGGGTAGTTTACTGAAGGGCAAAAATAGAAAGAAGTTTATTTTCTAAAAATCGGCTCTTAACGATTTTTATTAAATTTCATTTCAAAATATTTATAATTATTCTAAATAAAACGGTTACTCTCAATATTTCGGTAAAATGACTTTAAGGGCTCCGGTCTGATGAGTGAATTCTCACTTTTCTATCAAATCTCCGAAACTATTTGAGATATGAAATTACTTATCACTGTAAATATGTAGATATATTTATAATACAAATATCTTATGCGTAATTTTTTTTTTATAAAAGCAATAACTTTCAAGCTATACGCATGCATATATATATATATATAATTTTTTAACTTTTCGAACATTAAAGGTAAAGTATTGTGACCGTATAAAACTCTAACCTGAAATGTTGATATATGTCGACGTCTCATGACCCCCCAAACCCTAAAAAGTGGTCTTTGCAATGCCGTCTGTCTGTGTGTCTTTTTAACCCCAAAATTAAGAGTAGTTTCATAAAAAACGAAAAGAGAAACAATTGATTTTCTCAAAATTGGCCTTAAAGATTTTAATTAAAATTCGTATCTAGGCGTTGATTAAGATTATAAATAAACTGGCTATTTTCATTTTCCCATGAAAATGACTTTTAGGGTACCTTACAAAAGCGAAATTTTCCGTATTTCCGCCACTATTTGAGATACTAAATAACTTATTATTGTAAAATTGTAGTACTAGTAAAAATAAACTTTCATGTGAAATATATTTTTATAAAACCATCAGTTTTTGAGATATTGGCAGCTATATTAATATGATTTTGGGTTACTGTTTGTCCCACTGTGGGTAAGTAGACACTCTATACTTCACGAAACACGAATTGTGCGGTTCATCAATCAAGAAGTTTAAAAAAAATGAATCCGCTGACGTTCTATCGTGAGTGTGGTATGTGAACATCCTCTGGTTCTCAGATGATTTCCGTGCCCACAAGAAACATTTGTCCTAGATTGCTTCTCCTTCCTTTCCTCTTCGGCTTTCCTTTTTTCCTTTCTTTCAAACACAAGTAAAAGGCAAGGAGAAAGTATTTGTGACGTCAAGCAGTTGGCTGGAGGTGTCGGGGCGGGAAGTAAGTTGGCTGTGTCCAAACGACTTTTTTTTTCTTGTATCGACCTCCCTATCACCTACCCCCTTCCGACAGACCCACACACTTCCTCACCCCAATAACAGAGCCGTAACTGGACCTGATTGAACGAGGTCTGCAAAAGTGCGAGCGAGGGCTCCGGAAATTGACAGGACCTTACGAGCATCTGTCAGAATAGAGGAACCACCACGCTAAAGAATGGTTGGAGGAGGGGAGGAGCTACCAAACCCCTGAAAGATCACACCTCAATCTTCCATCAGACACAGACAGTGGGACGTGGCAGAGGGGAAATCACCCCCGTGGTTCAGCTGTTTTCAGACTTGGTCAGTACTTGGCTATCCGCCTAGGTCGCCGCATGGTCTACTCAATGACGGAGAAGATCGGGGCTCGAGTCCTGATTAGATGTACTGAGAGTTGTTTTTACTAAATGGTTTTCTACCCTTCTTCCACACAAATATGAATATACTTACTTTAAATTCAACCCTTCTCATCCCTGGTGGTAAAAGAATGGTACAACACAATAACACACACTTCCTCATATTGTGTATTATGTCTTAAAATAAAATTTTCAAAAATATGTTTAGGGTAAACTATTATTTATTATGTTTTCCTCATAAAAACAAACACATAATCTTGTTAATCACAATAAACACTCTTTATATATAAATTTTAGATCAAATTGTGCGAGGGCTAGGGTTAGAAATAAATGTTGTGGTATAGCTCCATGATTTATTATTTGTTCTCATTGTAATGCTTCTTATAGTTTATTAGTTATAGCTTTGGCCAGGCTAAAAAGTAGTGTTCTATAACCACCACTTTTTTAAAGGTGGCTTTAATGTCTAATATAATTATATCAGGGAACCTTTAAAAGTTTACCCAATGAAAATTATCTTAAGCTGAGAAAGGGCCAAAAATAAGTTTTTTGTAGTCGCTATCTTTAAACAAATGGTGGACGTAATTTGTAACTAGTCTATAGCTAACCGAATGCCCCCAAGTTATTATACACATGAGAAATTTCGGCAGAAGAATTGGTACTATGGTTTGGACGTGATTGAGTGACAAACAAAAGACAGATATTTCATTTTTATATAATTAGTTGGGTAAGAGTAGAAAAAAAGTCCGATGTTTACGTACGAAAATAACAACTATACAAAGTTCAATATTTTCTTGGTCCATATTTTGGCATCCTTCCGCATCAAAATACACAGTTTAATGCTTCATGATTACAAGAAGACTTATGTGTGGTAATAAAAACTAAGGTTTCTCAAATAAAGTGGTTGTATCAAATTTTACCTTTCTATCTTTCTTAGTTATTTATATATCCAAATAGGTAGTCACATTGTCTGATGTGCTAAGCTCACTATGGATGTAAAAAAAAAAAAAGTTAAGGTTTACACATTAAGATTTCTTTAACTAGTTGATTAAATTTTTAAATTGCTTGGTTTATCTAACTTAAAGATATGCACGTTCCAGTTGACATGCTGTCCAAGCTTGACATATTTGATTTTTGAAAATACATACGAGGGTTTTAATAAGTAATTTTGAAACGTGCCAAATTTATATTTATATTGGGCTTGAAATTAAACACACTGGAGGTTACAGGACTTAAGGCGTCAAGATCTCAAAATAATCCATTTAGGACCCAGTATGTTTCCACTTAACCGTAAGTGAGATGAGTAGGGACCAACAAACCAAATTATCACAGAAAACATTTATTGAAATCTTATTTCTTAACATTTAACTAGTTGGCCATGTGTTGTTGCTTTCTGTAGACCATTGTAACTAATATTTTCTACCTTTTAATGGGATAATTAATCTAATTGTTTGAATAGGTGTCAATGTACATTACCTAGCTGAAGTTTTATTATTTACTAAATAATAACAAATTGCCCATTAATGTAAATATAAAACAATACACTCAAAATATAATTGATCTTTGTATTTAAGATTAAAATATATTCTGAAATTACTCTTTGAATTGCAGTTGATTTTGGTGTGAAGACAGAAAAAAAGTTATTAATTCTACATTTATAGTTTGTTAATATTTACAAACCCCTCGTTGCCAAGGAGACTTACAAATAAGATTTATATATTAAAAGTTGATATATTTGAATCTTTACTAATTTAAAACGCAAATATAACCACATTAACAGTTTTTAGACGCTGATTCACTCGCTGATGGAATAGCGTGACATGATAAAGTTTATCCTTTACTATAAAGATAAGGAGTACAACAGAAGTCCCATCTCGATCCGATGAGTACTTTTTGGGTTTACTGAAAACAAACATATTTAAATCGAACGCACAGGCAAATCAGGAGAAGCCAGGTACAGTCTAATTTTTATACAAATGGCTCTGTCCGACTGCCAGAAAAGTTAATGGATCTACTTTCACGTATTCATGCGGCAGGTCATGAGATCTGCAGGCCTGTATTCTACCCACAAATGATGGCTCTAAATTGGAGTAAAAACTACATACAAGTGTCCACATGTTATTGAGCAATTGAAATTTATTCAAAATTATTGGTATATCCATACAATTTTGTATCATCCAAAATTAAGCGTCAAAACAAATTGGACATGCGGAATTTCAGGTGTAAACTCAATATTTATATTCATCTCAAACAAGTGATCTTCTTTCATTAAATACCTAACACTTTTCCATTCTCTGATAATTTTATTTATAGCATCTCACGGTTTTCATGTTCACGCTTAGATAGAATGATTAAAAAAATAATCAAATGTTATTTTTATTATTCTATTCAATCAAAGCGGCCCTGAAAAAAATGGGAATTTATTTTTGTAAAACCTGTAAATTACAGGAAATTTAACAACAAGAAAATAGGTGGCAACCCTGCATCGAAAGTTAAATCAAACCTTTCAAAGTTAAATCATTCTTCCATTCCTTACGATGGAATGAAGCGCCATATTTCATAAGGTTGTATTAGCTTCTGCTTGTTGAATAGGGCCGGGTAATTGTGCCTTGATAATTCTATTACGCAGTGTTTGCCTCTTGTAGTGGATAGAGAGAGAGAAAAAAAAGTGCTTAGGTTTGGAGAGAAGGGGGAATCGAATGTGAAAACGCGATCTAGATAACTAGATGTGAGCGTATGTAGTAGAATCCCGCATACATGGCGCGGTACGCTTACCTCAATCTGATTACCTTTTGCAGGCTCCATTACCTGCGTTACCTGAACTGTGGAAGGGAAAAACCGGATCAATTCGATTCAATGGCTATATGCGGCTTCGGCTATCCGACACATTTCCCACTAACACCGGTTGATTCGTTAATCAGATTATTTGGTATTAAATAACTGATTTCGACAAGCTGGGTGTTTCGAAAAGAAATAAAACATGGTGGCAGATTTTTTTTTTTTTTTAGCTCTGCGTCTTACTTACTACCGGTTCAGGCTTTATGCATACGTACTAATTATTCTAATGAGTTAGGGATGAGGAAGGCTGCATTTTAGAGGAAGTGTATCCCCAATTGCGTGAAAGGGAAGTGAAAACCCAATTAGGAAAACCGCCTCAATACACCCGACTGGGATTCGAACCTCGATCTCTCTGTCATTGACAGTCAATCCTAATGCAAGAGTGATGCCTTAAACCATGCGGCAACTGAATCGGGTAGTTTTCAATTTGTAAAATTGTATTTAATATTTACTATTTATTTTAGGGCACATATTTCTGGCTACAGAGTCTTGGATCTCTTTTTTTCTCATCCCAATTTTAGTAGGAACAACATTAGCTGACATCTAGAAAAATTACTAGATCTATTTTAACGTATTATTACGTCGAGTCATCTGATCTCTTGTTGTCACTTTTGATATATATTAAACAATAACTATAAAATAAAAATAATAAAATAGAAAAATGTTATTAATATTGATCACAAATAGGCTATGTTTTTATTTTCTAAAAGACCTTCTAATTAAAATTGCTGGATATTATCTTTTTAAGCTAAATATCAGAGTAGTCATGGCTATTCTATTTTAGATAACAGATCCGTTTAATCCAAGTACATTATATTTTAATAACCGCTTCAGTTCAATGAATAATTAAACCGATAACAATAATTGTTTTATGCGTATAACCCGAACGGGTAGTAAGACGCGGTGCTAATAATAATAATAATAATTGTTTTAACTAACGTCAATTTGAGATGAATCGGATATATGGATCTATTTCATTCTTAAAAATGATATATACGGGTATTAACGTATAGAAAGGACGATAGAACCACAGTTAAAATCACATTTGTGAAACCAATTTTAATTCGCCCAGTATAAATTAGAATACAGACCCGACCTCTTTACCAATGGGTGGTTAAGTTAAATAGATATGCATAGTCTTAGCTTGTGGTCTATAAACTATACATAATTATGTAAACCTCGATGGCTTTGAGGTAAAGTTCTCACCTCAAGGATCCGATGTTCGTGAGCTCAAACCCAGCCAAGGTCGACGGATTCTTCTTGAACGATAAAAATCCGTAGCACAACTTCCTTCGGAAGGGAAGTAAAGCCGTCAATCCCATGTAAATTGTGGCATGTAAAAGAACCATGGAAAGAATATGAGAATACTTTACCCGGTAAAATTGATAGCCTCTTTCGGCGCTCACTCATAGAAATTCAATGGGGAAGGAAACACTTTCTGAACTCCTCTCTCTCTCTCTCTCTCTCTCTCTCTCTATATATATATATATATATATATATATATATATATATGCTATATATTTCTAGTTTGACATTTGATAAATAAAAGCAGTCTTGTCAATTTTTTGCGTAATTTATTTTACTGTGTGCTATGCTTCAAAATCGAAACATTTACACTTATTAAAAACATATTGAAATGCAAGTGAACATATTCAAGTGTTTCACTACAGCTCTTACTTTAAAATTATTAATTACAGTGTATTAATCACATCTTGTGAATGTGAGGATATGCCAGGCCTCCACCGTGGTTCGGATCCCACGTTAAACTGTAGGTCCTCCATTTCATCTCACAATCACCCTACCATTACACATTAACCTAAGTGCGTATATCCTGAACGGGTAGTAAGACGTGGTTCTAATAATAATAATAATAATAATTATTATTATTATTATTATTATTATTACAGAATTTAATTTAACCTATTAAAACAAATTTAGTGTCCACAGAGTAATATTACTGGAATAGTGCCTTGGAAACATAACCTCTTGCATTTTGTGCATTAAAGGGTTATTAGGTTTATATATAAACAGCATGAGAAATGCATTTTAAATAATGCACGAATCTGAAGAACTCTCAACAAAAGTAACGTTACATGTTACATGAATATTAAGCGCTCTGTGCAACGCATCGCACAAGGATAGGATAGAAAAAAAACTCAAGCCTTGGGTCACCAGATATGAACACACTGAAAGCATTGGGTGTTGAACTGTCAGAATAGTACATTCACACACTCACATTCTCTGCTGATAACAATGGCAGCTTATATTCCACGTCAGAAATCGAACTCAACGATTCTTTTATATTTCCTCGTGACTTTTTTTTTTTTTTTT
>CABFVZ010001505.1:24025-42184 GCA_902151445.1 Timema monikensis | reverse complement strand
TTTTTTTTTTCTTTTCATTCACTTGCCCCCTTCCCATCTCTAAGCCCAGTTCGATCTTCTTCTGTTGAGCGGGCGTGCTTTTCTTCTTCTCAAAGCGTCTCAATGTACCGCCGTTGTGTGAAGAAGTGAGGGAAATGAAGAACTTCCAAGCAAGGTTTTTTTTTTAAGGATGAAAGAATCCTTACAAAAGGCAACTGTGAAACAGATACGCCAGATACCAATATGTAAAGATTTTATGAGAAAAAAAGTCAAAGCGTTTTTACTGTAGCTATCACATTAATAATTTACACTTCCTTTAATGTCTGTATTAATTTAGTCATGAAGACATACAACTTTATAGGAAAATAAAGTTTGTTCATAGTGTAGCTATCACATTTATAATTTACACAATTCCTCTTTGTATTAATTTATTAAAGTAGGAACTAACAAAACTTTATAGTAAAAGAAAATATGTTTCTAATGTACACAATTCCTCTTTGTCTTAAGTCGCTTGGTAAAGAAGAAACACACAAAATATTGTAGAAAAAGAAAAGATGTCCTTATATTACTAAACAAAATATCAGTGTGGAACACACAAACATTAATTGTACAAATAAGTCATTGTGCACACATCAGAAAATCCAAAAATTCTTTAAGAAAATTGGGTTTTCGTTGTAATTTACTATTTTAGTCGACACGGTGGACCACTAACT
This sequence comes from Timema monikensis, assembly GCA_902151445.1. Lineage (NCBI taxonomy): Eukaryota > Metazoa > Arthropoda > Insecta > Phasmatodea > Timematidae > Timema > Timema monikensis. Next base: position 41,492 of record CABFVZ010001505.1, on the reverse strand, counting down.
ATTAAAAATGAGTGTTCGTTTGTCCAAATAAATTTAGCCGTTTTCTCGTAATTACAATTACCGGAAATTGGCCTGTAAAATTATCTATAGAGAAATGTATCTTCCGGAGCAATATTTAATTAAATTTTGTAAAACACGTTTTTTCAATATAAAAACTACTAAATTACTGACCTCAAGGCGGGATGTCGGGATGGCGAAATACATTTTGTGTCCTAGAATTTTCATTTAAAAAGTTTCTCATCTAATTCTAATATGTTCTTGATAGATGTTTACCAACTGTTGATATCACCATGTGTATAAAACTTAACTCTGTGGTTATAATGGAGCAATATTTGATTCATTTTGGTCAAATTAATATTTTGCTATAAAAACGGCAAACAAATTTTTTCGTCCCTAACTCGTGATCCCTACATACTCGCCTTAAAATATGATTTTATTTCAAGGGTCTGATGAACTGGGAATCGTGGACTCCCTGTATAGTGTTAAGATGGATACTCAACTAATGTTTACAAAACTTCTATTGCGTTGGTTGAATTTCGTTTCTCAACGATAATGATGGCGGTTGATAGTGATGAAGAGTATTCACAATAATAGTGGTTGGGGATTTATCCAGTTGAGGTTATCTAGTTGAGACGTGACGATTGGGTGAGCAGTGAACACGTGTGCTCGTGTGTGTTACAAGGCTACCAACCCGAAGCACGCAGCCAACATAAACTTCTCTAACAAGATAGCCCCCTCTCCCCTCTCTCCAGCCGCTATCATCCCTTCACACTTAATATTCTTGTCACATCCTACCGCTGCATAAAAAAAAACCTCATGAGTTTTTCTTTTTACACAGCTGTGAATAAGACTCGGATCTACTACGTATTCCAGAAGATTTCAGTAAGGACGTTTCGTGGTTATATTTAAAAGAGAGCGTTTGATAATAAAATAAAAAGTAAAACTTTATTTTTAGCGATATCTTTTTTTTAACATAAATTTACTATAAAAATGTTACAAAATGAACAGTTTCAGGGCAGAGAGCAGAGTTTTTTTTTGTTACTTTTATTAAGATAGGATTATTTTAGCTGATAATTGCTCATTTTGACTACTATTTATGTAAATAAACAAAAATTAACATAATGAATATATTATTTTAATAACAGAAAACAAATTCGGAAATCCGAACCTCATTAATCTGGACTAAATCTAGGCTTTCTTTTTATTTACTTCAGTAGGTAATGTATTGGCGGTATAAAAGACGGAAGCTAGCCAATTACGTAAGATTATAGTAAAATAAATTAGTAACAAATGTTCGCAAAAGAAGGTGTACAGTACATCTTCTTAAAACCCCGTTCAACATCAAGGGCTAACTGTTCAACAGATACAGGACCATCCAGTTCACTTCCGGTTTAATTGATTTTTAAATTATATTACAATGTTATAAGTAACAATACTGTATATCCAACAAACACACAACTCTTCTCTTTTACGTGAAAAATATATGATTTAAAATATATATATAATTTTTACCGGTTTTAATTTTAGTTTATTTGTTATTTTATTGAAGCCGGCCTGTTGTTAATCTGGACTGTTTTTAATGTGTTACTACCCGCATCCGTGGATGAATGGTCTAAGGCGTCACTCTCACGTTAGACTGATCTTCTAATGACGGGGAAATTGGTGGTTTGAATCTCGTTCGGGTGTATTAGGGAAGGGGGGGGGGGGCTCCTTAATTGATTCCCATTCTCTTTCCAAGCAAATGTCGGTCGATTACCTCTAAAATGCTTCCTTCCTCTTCCCTACACCATTAGAGTAACTATCATATATGTGTTTAAACTGAAGACGCGTGATTAGATAAATCATAAGTAATTAATATAGTATTATATAAATATGGACTTTATCCATCCGAATTTTCGATAATCCGGCCGTTCATTTTTCTGGACAATCACTCTTTTACCCTCCATCTAGTTATTCCGGATTATCAATGTTTTACTTTATTTATAATTTGATTGTTCTTTTTTCAAAATAATTAGAATTAGTATTTGTCCGAGTACGAAATAATTCGAACACCCAGTAGATCTACTCCTCTAGAACGAAGAATGGAAACCAAATTGTGCAATCCGTTGGAGATTGGAGGCCTGCATTCAGGTTAATTTATGGCTTATAATCAATTGTCTTAAGTTTTCTATGTATTGCTGTGAAACTTGAAAAGGTTTTTTTTAATTCCTTTATGCGGTATGGGGTAGTTAAGATATTCTTAAACATCATAAAACATCGTAGATAAAATCTTTATAAAATTATGTTTTTCTTTTTTTTTGTATATATTTTGGATTACGGATATCCGAATATGTACACTAAAGAGGTAAATAATAATAAGATAAATATAAATTTAGATAAAATATATCCCCTATTGCGTGTAAGTTGGGGAAATAATAGGAAAAAACAACTAGCCACATTGCACCCGATTTCTCTGTCATCAGAAATCCAGTCTATTGCTAAAGTGACGCTCTAAACCAGGGGTTTGCAACTTAAGTTTTCGAAGGACACAATTGATGGTGCCACATCATAATCTGCTATTTCCTTTGTCAAGTAATGCAATAAATAAGAATAGGTATGTAATTGTGAATGAAATAAGAAGGGGTAATTTAAACATGTTTAGTCACATATTAGACGAATCTTCAGACTAAAATATGCTATCTTTGATAAGTCAATATAATATAGCAAGTGTAAGGAAGAAATTAATCAAACATTAACATTAGTTAGACCTTTCGATCATTGTTTCACACTCAAGTCAAAAATTTCCATTTATCGACTAAAAATATCAATTTTACTAGGGTATGTTGGTTTTCCAAGAAACTTGGGCCGCAAATAAATTCATCGTGGGCCACCATTTGGAAACCCCTGCCTTATACCATGTGACCACCGATGTTGTTCAAATTGGTTTAACGTGATTAGCACTTCTAAATAACCTTGCTATACAACCTTAAGCTATTATTTCAAAAAGTCAATTGCAATTTTACGAATATGACAGAAAGCAAGTGTGAACAGTTTTTCTTTTTTGTGTGTGTGTGCAACTTAAGTTTCACTTTAACGATCTATCTAGAAATAAAAAAAATATATATATACGTGACTGTGGGAAGCTGGTTTTTAACAGTAGGTAGTTGCAGTTGGTGAAGGGAAGAGGAAGCTATCAATGTGTGAGCGAATGAGCAGACCCCGGGAATCTTATTGGTTCTATTTATTGCCGGGCGGTGATGATCTTCAGAGACCGCCGTAAAAACCTCAGTCAAGTAGACCCCGCAGAACGTGCGTTACGCGCCTTCTTCCCCTTTCTGGGTTTCTTGCGAACTGCGATAGCTGCTTTTACAGCCCTGGGTAAGGGTGTGTGTGTGTGTGAACACACATTTCATGTGACTGTTGGAGGCGATAGGGATTTGGTCATGTAACGCTCCAGAGTTCCATTCCAGTTCTACTTGGTATCAAACACCAAAGTTTTGAGGTCATCTTCACACTCGTGAATCAGGCCAAGTTTTATGTTGATGCATATTAGGGATATTACGACAGCCTAAACCAGATTAAGGTGAGAATGTAGGAAACGCTATTTAAGGGCAGTGTTTCTTTTTTTCCAGTTTTTATAACAACACTTTTTTTTCCGTTAAAATATAACTATCATTTATTTAGTAGAAACATAGAGTTTAATTTTTTACACATAATAATATTAACAGTTGTTGAATATCTGTCATGAATATAGCGGAATTAGATGAGAATTTTTTTTTTAAATTAAGAGAAATAGTTGTCATTAAATTCCAATACACCATTGACATATATTCAACAACCTGTTGGTATCACCATGGGAAGAAAATTAAAAAAATGTATTTTTCTTCAGAAGAAATATATTATTTTTATGGTTTACCATAGAAATATTTTGCTATTTTAAAAGAGTTCCGTTAAAATACTGTAAGTATATTTGTAGTAAACATAACACGTTCTTTTAAAAATTAACTTAAATTTTCTTTTCCTTTTGAAAATAATATTGATGGCCTCACAGTACCTGTAAACCAGAGGCTTACCAGATCTTAAGCCTTCCCTGATGACAGTCCTTGATTTGATTCGATTCTATGGGTAGGTTTAAAGAGCTGTTGTTGTTTTGTTAAAGCGTGAGACTTTATGAGGGGAAATGTAAACCTGCACTCATGTTGATTTTCCCCCCTAAGCCTCTTACTACTCGTTAGGTTTTTACGTATATTAATTAAGCTTCATCCAGAATTGTATAGGAAGCCCAATAATCTCAGCCACTAACATTTATAGAAAGTCACTCAAATTTGGCAATAAATACATTTTTTTATTTGATTTATTCATTATAAAATTATCATCAGCTTCTAGTAATATTTCCTTGTGGATTACTGAATACTTTATCTGTGCATTATTTATTAAATCTGCTAAATATGTTAGTATAATTATATATTTTTATTCACGCCACTGTAGCAACATAAGTTTTCAGTTTTCAAATAACGGGCTTACTATGAAAATCAAACTTATGTGAAGTAAGTAAGGGTTACGTTTCTGCCCTGCTACCCTGAACCCAGTCCTTGGGTGTGAGAGGTACTAGTTGTTTCAACTAAGGCCCACTGTTGGGCTCTAAATTATTATTATTATTATTATTAGCACCGCGTCTTACTACCCATTCGGGCTCTAAAGAGCGCTCTTGTTATCAATCAGGGATACCCATTCACGTGATCCTGTCGTCACATTAACAGTGGTTGAATTTAAAGGGAATGTACCCGCATTTACGTGAAGGTTAAGTGGTGAAACCGTACAGTGAGTGCACCCAGCCTATATTCGAACACCGGCCTCCATTAAGAGTTGTTTTTAAACTTCTAAAACGTAGTATAGCAGAGCTTTGTAAGGAAGAAACTTTTATAAAATACAACCCTTTTTTTGCGGTCATCTTTGATAACACTTTACAATTTTATTATTGTTGTTTTGTAGTTATACATATATTATATAAATAAAATGAAGAGATTGTCTGTTTGTCATGAGCATTGCGAGATATCTACCGCACGTAGAATGTTAACATTTTAAAAATTAGCAGCCCTTGGGCACGTACATGTTTACCTCGAAACAAGAATTTTTAGAATTTTGATTTGATTTACTTAAATTTATTAAAAACTGGATCAGAAAAAATAAAATGAAGAGTTTGTTTGGCTGTTTTCTTGATGCAAAGAAAAGCGTTGCCTGGGGAACTGCGCAATGCAGTTACCCGGATAAGGCCGTGTACTTCTGCTAGTTGATGCTATCTATCGAGTGTGATCACATGCCTTCACGTATGAATACATGAGTGTGGATATAGTAACTTTGATAGTTTTCAGAAAAGGTTCTTATGAATATTGGACTGTAGTCGAGCCTCTACCAAGCTCAGAAAAGCCCACCAGCTTATAGCGTAAAGTAGTCAGTGAAGGGGAGGGATTAAAGGAAGGCCTACACCCTTGTTTTTATACCTGGCCACTCTTTGGTGTGCCTGAACACACAGCGACGTTTGTGTAATTCACTTACCGCCATCTCCCTTCCCTCTTTCCTCTTGACATCTTGCCACCGCCTCCCCATCCTCCCCCTTCCCCAACACTCCTCAACCACCATCAACCAGCCAGATGCTGTCTGTCTCTTTGACTGCCTCCTTTTGGCTTCCAACTAATACGTAAATTGAATCACTAGGGCAAACGAGACGTAGCAACTCTTTTCTCTAGAATCTGGTTTTTGTTCTTCAAGCCCAATTTCTTCGACATTACTTTTACTTCTTTGTGACGCGCTACATTTATTTAGCAATCACCCCTTTGGGCGAGAGAGGTTGTCGGATATTTGTTTTTTAATATGTAACTATCCACAGTTCGATAAAAACCATGACACATTATAATCAATATTAATTTAATTTAATTTTCCTTTTTTTAAATTCCAAAGACAAGTTACCAAGCTAGCGCTGAAAACAATACAAAAGAACCAATTGAATAATAAATAAAATAATACATTATTATTAGATACAAAAGATTATATAAAGTGATAAGAGTAGAAGATTTAAAACTAAATCATAATAAATATTAAGGAAAAAATAATAAGTATTTGTATGCAGTCTAATGGATGTATGTTTGTTTACCTTAATGTTGAGAAGAGTATCCAAAAATAGGAAGGGGCGAGTATACAAAGGTGATCTCAAGGATCTTTAGCAGTACACCATAGCTCAAAAACATTTAAATTGACTACAATGTTTTAGTAATGAAACGATAAAGACGTAATATAAATTATAATTTTCAAGAGAAGAAATTTTTTGTATACTTTCAGTACAATTGCGAAAGAAATGTATTTTAATGGTCTAAACTTAATTTTACATAAAATATGTTTTTTAGAATTTACAATTAAAAACCAACTTTTAATTAAATTTGTTTTGTAAGCTTTCGTGATCGGTGTTTGAAGTGAACATTGTACTCATATTGAATCGCGATAGTACAAAAAAACATTCTAATGTTTCAGCCGTCATTTTAACCGTCGTCTTCTGTGATGAATTGATCATTGACGGTCGACGCGTCGGAAAACATTTTTTTTTCAGCGCTTAAGCTTGATAAAAGTTTAACTTTTAATAACTCAATTTATATTCATAGATAAAAATAAGTTATTTCAGTTTGGTAAAGAGAATAATAAATAAGTTAAATAAGTTTGCTATTTATAAAAATCTAAATGTAAGAGCATATTCATGTTGGGGAAGTGGTATTTGTTAGTGATTCTGTTTGTCCGTGGCGTATAGTCCATTCACCATAAGAGCGGTGATAGCTTACAGCTAATAAATGCTACCAGATCTACTCTTCATGTATCCATTTGCCAAATCATATGATCTGAAAGACAACATATTGATTTCTTGTCACTTTTGATAGTCAAAACTTTCAAAACAAACAAATTGTTTTTAACTATGTTTTTCTTTTGATGGTTTTTACATCATCGGCTAGCTGTGAGTCACTACCACTCCTATGGCGAATAGGCCATGGTGACAAGCTAATATAGGGTTTTCCATAGGAATATATGTACGCCCCAATTTTCTTATGAATGTACATATCTGGCGGCGAGGAGAAGTTACTAGATCTAGTACGACGTTGCCCTATGCATACGTAGGGTCATGTGATCTGCAGCTGCCATTTTTGATGGATATTATCGATACCTATAAAATAATACTAAATCTTTAATTTATTAGAGGTATTTAACGTAGGCCTACACTTTCTGAATCGACTGGTTATATAAGCACAAGATAAGTTCTATGAGCGAGAGAGAAAAGGCCTACCACTTATGCCGGGAAAGGTATTTTCATATACCTTATAGAGTTCTTTTACAAGCCACAATCGACATGGGACCGGCTGATTTACTTCCCCTCCGAAAGAAGTTGTGCTACAAGTTTTTAATTCTCAAGAAAAATCCATTGACTCCAGCTGGGTTTGAACCCACGAACATCGTCTCCTGTGGAGAGAACTTTACCTCAAGTCCACCGAGGTCAACCTCCACTCTATAAATCTACCAAATCGGAAACACTGTACCTTTACTTTTTTCAAAGCCGACACTTTTTTCTCTATCCTCTAAATAGATAAAATATTGCTTGAGTGTATAAGTTTATTTTAGTTTTCTACTATATTATAGCAATCTTGACAGTTCTTCAAGGGCAAATCTCGGGCCAGTTGTTGAGAAGGGGGATTAGAAGGAGGTGATTGGTTTTCATCTAGCTCCTTCAGAGGCAAATGTAATAATTTTAAAAATAATAATATTGCTAGTAGCTTATTAATATAATTTTAACTATTTATAAAAATCAAAGGAAACCTGTAAGAAAAAAACACAATTTTGATTTACAAACTTGTAATTTTAATACAAAATGACCTAAATTAAATAGTCATTGTCCCAATAAAAGGAATATATATATGCTTAAAATGTTTCATTATTATTAGAAAAAATATGTACTTTACTTGGCTATCAAACTGAACTTGTAAATTAATTAGTATACTGTAAAATTTTAGTTTTAAACCACTTGACATTCTGCATATTTGAACTAGGAATAAACAGTAATTGGTTAGGGAATGTAAAAAATAGGGCAATGGAGATGCTAGGTCACGTAGGAAATAGGGCTAGGTAGATGCTAGGTCACGTAGGAAATAGGGCAAGGTAGATGGTAGGTCACGTAGGAAATAGGGCAAGAGAGATACAAATCAGTTATTCTTAGCAACATTAAGTTATTGGTTTCAATATGTTTTACTATTATCCATAAAGGAGGTATCGCCCCCTTCCTAGATCCACCACGGCAGTTCCTTAATATTTCTCTTCAGAATCATTGATTTCGAACACGACTTTTTCTAAATTTTTTTAAAAAAAGCTTCTTACCAAACGCCACTCTTTATGAGAAATATTTAAGAATTGTTGATATCACACTGTGTAAAAAATTATATTAAACGTATTTACCGAATAAATATTGTATTTATTTTTGCTAACAGGTGTTTTGTTATAATATTTTTCTTAACACTTACCTAAGTTCGTGTCGTCCCCAAAAACAAAAAAATATGGGGAGGGAAATGTATAATACACGTTCTTTCGTAATTTTTTTTAGAACCATTTCTTATTACTCATCATGGCTATCTGCATTAATTACAATAATGGGAAAGGAATTAAGAAGGTAGAATTAAGGTGAGGTGTACCCGTATTTACGTGTAGAAAGAGAGTGATAACATTCAATATTTAAAAAAAAAAAACACTCAGCTGGAACACAAACCTGACCACCTGACAGTGCGAGGCAGACCAGGCAAGACCATATTTAATCCTGAGTCCTTGTTAGCTCCGTTTTGGATCTCGTTATATTCTAAACTTCCTGTCAGATTCGATTTTTCTCGTATTCTCTTTGTTCTGACTCACGGAAGGCTTTTCAACGTGCTTTGGTTAAAACAACGTTGAACGTTCATAATAAGCGAAGTAAAAACAAACGAAAGGTTTCCTTCATAGGGTTCTTTCGTTACTAAGCGAGGGGAGTCAAATATTAGCACAGCTCTTCGGCCAAGTCTTTAAGGTACGGAAATTATTTCCAACAAGTGTCCGGGAGCTATTTGTTCTTTGCAATATTACAATACGAAGGGCCCTAATACACACATAAAATTGAGAATTAAATTTGCGATGGGTTGGTTTGGTCGCGAGGAATTTAAATTAACTCTTAAAGAGGATTCACAAAAACATTATGACTACATATGCATTTTTATTATAATTTGTGTTCATTAATCTACACAAGAAATCACGCACGCTCTTTGTTTAAAATATGAAGTGTATTTTGACTTTAAATTCCGGTGATTATTAATTTATCATTACCTAAAATATACTTTGTTTTCCTACAAGCTATGCTACAGTGCAAAGATGCAAGGTGAACTCTGTATCTTTTAAGAGTAGACTAAGCAAATCGTATGTGTATTAACTTAAACTAAAGGCTACCCAACATTAGAAAGGTTAATTTAATATTATGTCCATCACAGATTCTGCCTTAAGTTTTGTGAGTGAAGAATTACCCTGAAAACTGGATGAATCCTGGATGACTCAGTGGTGAAGTATTGGCAACGCAAAGTCAAGAGTCCTTGGTCCAATTCCCGTACCCAAGTGCTATTTATCAAATTTACGAATATGTTATAGTTTCTAATAAAATTAAAGATAAAGCCAAAATATAGTTAAAATGAACAGTGATTAGTATATTAGTTACAAGGACCACCGCATCTGACACTGTTTAGCTACGAAAGGTGTCGCGAACTAAGAAATAAGGTTAATACAATATTTGGTGTGGAAAAAAAATGTTGAAACCTGCATCAGTCTTGTCTGTTCTTTCTGAGGACGAAGAGGTCGAGTTTCGAATCCCTACTGGGTGTAACCGTGGTGTTTTTTACCTAGATGACTTCCCACTTTTTCTCCTGCGAAAATTCGGGTACCTTTCTTGCCTTCATTCCAAACTCCATTAGATTAATTAAATGCGTAGACGGTTAATAAGACACAATGTAAAAGAAATATCTAATGGTGGGTACAAAACTAAGATAGTGGTAACTAAAGAAACCTCATTTTTTGGAGGTGGTCACTTTTTATCCCGAATCTTGAGCAATCCCCTCAAAAGCTTTCATATAAAAGTGTCGACAAAATCAATTTACGTATAGAGCTACTAAACTAGCTCAGAAATTTGGTATCGACGATCTTCTGGAAGGATAAAAGTAGAGGGGAAAAAACACAAAAATGGCTTCAAAGTTATACGAACTTTCTTTATAAAAATGGAATCTCGCAATTTTATACGGATACCATCTTCATTGTGGGCTAAAAATGATTTTGCAATTGCAGTTTTGGAAACGATATCGTTTATTTTTACTTAGGGGTAAATGTATATATCTACATTTTCTCCTCGTAAGATATTCCTTGAATAAAAATAAATAAAAGTTGCCAACACATCTTTAGAACATAGATCTTTTTATACACCTAAAAAGCCAAAACTGAATTCAAGTTTATTTCATCATTCTACTCAATCTTATTTGGATCTAACAATCGTTTTATTTTATTTTTTTCTAAAACCAAGTCTTTAAGATTTACAAGTGTCATTAATCAACAAAGAATAACAAATTTTATTCAATTAATTATGTTTCAGATATTTAAATTTATTGTAACTTTGATACAACTTTTATGGATAGTGTAACCAATATTTGATTTTTGAATGTTAACTCATTTGAAAATTTGACACTTGGCCATAGAGTTAATTGATATTATCTGAGTAAATACGAATAACTTTCTCTCTTAAGAATAAACTTGGTTCAATTATAATTAATAAAAACTTTGAATTACTAAAATAAATATTACATTTAAAAATTAGTATCCATCTTCTGTCGTTGGACTTTACCACGAACTATACTATGGGTGAGACCCACCCCTAACCCAGTTCCTCAAAATACATGTATGACGTTTCATACGGCCCTATCAGAGACATTTAAAGTATCAGGTATTAGAAAATAAAGCTTTTTTACTACAATGTACGTATTTTAAACCACTCGTATATGTGTTTACATATATATACATATATATGTATATATATATGTATATATATGTATATATATATACATACACATGGATGCTAAGACCAGAAGCTTTTGGTCACGGCAAAATCTACTCAAATACAACAGGAGCTGTTTGTGACAAGTAAATATTTCTCCTTCAATCTCTGCCCGTTAGAACCAGGCTTCTTGAAAAAGGTAATAAACTAGAAATATTGGGCGCGAAAGATATCGAATTTTCAAGACGGTTGGAAATCGCTGCCGGCGCTTCGCGGAATTCAATATTTTATACAGATACGATTGAACTTTCTTGATGGCGACTGTCTCAAAGGAGTGAGATAAGTAATACTCACAGAGGTTACGTTTTCTGATAAATATTTTATTTATTAATTTAGTATCTTAGTACTCAGTTCGATATTTTTGTCTGGAAGGTGAGTTGTTGATTTGGTGAGTCTTCATTTTCCAGTGGTAAAAGAACAATCTGGAATTGAGGAAAAAACTAACAAAGAACCAATTAATATTGAGTTTGGTAAATTATCAGTTGGAGAATGTGTGAGATTTAAAATGTTTATGAAGTTAAATTATGACATATGCATAGAGTACATAGAATATTGAGTTAAATAAATAGCAATGGTCGTGGCTACTTTTAGCAAGGAGATGATTCTATTGACAAGCAAATTGGATCGGTAGACGAAGAATAAACTGGTGAGGTGTTACATATGGCGCTAAGACATAGGTAGCGTGTTGGTTGTGTACCCTTTCAATAGACTTGGGCGTTTGCGCCCGCCGAAAATAAATCGTAAGTGTTCGTGCCCATCGGCCAGTCAAAGCCTTGATACTAGCAACTGGAAGTCATTAAGAGGACGTATATGATGTTTATTTTTTGATCGGTAGGTACTTTTTCAGAGCTACTAGTATGAAGGGATGTTGGTAGGCTAGATTAGGTTAGGTTAAGTTAGTCATTGGCCTGATATCTCTTCTGCTGGGGGAAAAATTAAACAAAAACTAAATGTTTTTAAAGGAAATAATATAAACAAGTTTTGTAAATACAAACATTTGCCTTCCTTAGAACAATAAGAAGGATTTGAATATACAGTGAACACACATGGGTGCAACCAACACGTAGCCAAGACATAGACCCTAAGACAAAAAAGAGAATACATATTTTGAGAGCTTTAATATGTAGTGCTGAAAGATAATAGAGAGGTTAAAGTGGAAAGATCGGGTGGTTAATTAGGAAGTTCTAAGTAGAGTCAATGTAAAGTAGAACCGTTCTGCAGGTGATTCTACGATAAAAGGTCATCTGGATGAGGCACATAAAATGGCATAGAAAGAAAACGGGATGGGTGAAAACGTACCACGAAGACCGTGAATGTGACTAATGGATGACTTCAAACAAGGAAAGAGATGATGAAGTTTAAGGATGTTAAAAAAAAAAGGAAGTTGCTGATAGGACAAGCTGGATGATTCTATTTGAACAAATTAATGGACATATCGAAAGACAGAACACCTGGTTTTAAATTATTTTTTATCGAAAAGAATAGATTACCAAATAAATACCTTCTTTATTGTTAATGAAACCTAAATAAATAAGTTTATTTTTACATTATTGCGACCATTAGAATAAAGGAATTGTTGTTAAAAAAAATCGAAATTTTGATGGATCTCGACGTTTCTTGTATGACCCCTTGTACCCTCAAAATTGGTTTTCCCAATGCTCTCCGTTTGTATGTCTCCCCATAAGTCTGGAGCCGTTTTACCGATCGGACTAAAACTTAATAGGTGTCTAGGGTTTTCATAGGATTCCACAGAGGGATTTAAAGAATTATCAATCTGCCCTTAAACTTAAAGGTAGTTTACTTGAAGATGAAATTAACAATATTATTCAGTAACAAAACTGAACCTATTAAGTCATAAATTCTATATTTTAGAAATGGCAGGGGTTAATGTGTTTTATTTTCATTTTTTTTATGGCTTTGTTTATCAGCGATGCCGCATTTATTTCAGTATTGTTCCCCACTCAACATTGCTGGGAACACACAATGGTTGCTCAATTTTTATTTTCCCTAAATCTCACGATGCTACTTTTAATATCATTTTATGTGTCTTGCACTTACTACGAACGAAGGGTATTATTTACTTTATATGATTTTTCGACCTGATACAATTTGAAATGTGTTTTTTTTTTCCGCGAAACTCTTTGAAAGAATATTATAGCCATCATTTGGAGCGAAAATGACTTTTTCTATTGACTATCTTGTTAGCGTCGAGTGGTAAGTATCCGATAAAAATAAAATATATTCTATATCTTATTGGTGATTGTTAGCAAATGCGACCAATAAAAACGTGGAAATATTTTTTTTCTTGCGTAATATTTTTCTGCTGATACGAGTAGGTTTATATTTTCAAGTAAAGTCCTCATCCTCTTCTTATCGATATTATTGAAAAGTGTGATCTATCCTCCAAACAATTACCAAGTCATAGAAGTAAACGTTCCATTTAAAATGTTTGATTGTGAGATAGACTTTTGAAATTAATATAAGGGGTGTCTAAAATTTATCTTTACTGCTTTTATCCAATATTATAACCTGGATGCTCTGCGAATAATCTATAGTATTTATTTTTTGTAGCTTCGTTACCTTATTAAAAATTAATTTGACTTTATCTTCATTTATTTTATTGGTAACTATACGTCATCTTTGGAAAATCAACGCCCAAACTGCACATATGGTTTGTTTGGATCAAAAGTAATATAAAATTCCTATTACACTTGTATCCAGAAAACTATGCTGATACCATTAAATTGTGTTCCAAGTTTCGGCGTACAGCACCGGGAGAATAAAGCTGTGCAAGCATGCGTGTACAACAAGTTGTATAGGAGTTAGGCCCGTGGCACTGCACAAATAATAATGGTAAGCACTTTTTGTGATGTATGTATAATCTTTAATGAAACCCTCAGAACGTATTTTCATTTATAGATGTACTGGTGTATTGCTTACTATTAATTGTGGTGTGATGGACTGGTGTGTTGTTTACTATTAATTGTGGTGTGTTCTGCTGCCGTGCTACAAGATTATGAGGTGTATATTGCTGTGCGCCTAACTACTATGCATCTTGCTACACGTATGTTTGAACAGCTTTGCTCTCCCGGCACTGTACACCAAAACTTTAAACACAAATTAATGATATTAACATAGTTTGCCGAATGTAAGTGTATAGGGATTCTGTATTATTTTTTGCTCAAACAAGCTAGATGTGCAGTTTGTGCGTTGATTTTCAGAACATCATGTATATGTGTTAGTCGATTATAGGATGGCCACTAATTGGTAAAACTAGGATACCTAGAATTATTCTTGAATTTTTGTTATTGGGTAAAAAAAATCGGGGAAAATGCTTGTATTTTGCGGTCTTTGGGGAATTTAAATTCGAAGACCACTCTAAATAGCTTCTAGAGAAATCCACTCTTTTAAGAAAAATCCAAGCTAGGACCATTAAAAATGTCTTTAATAGGCATCAATCTAATTTTCAAATCATCTTCATGCTAGGGACCCTCAGAATGACCTCAAAATTTACAAAATTGTATTTGGTTGGGCATGTAGGGGTTCTAACTGTGACAACTCTAAGTAAAGTTTCCCAAGGAGATAGCAAAGAACTTTTTTTTTAAATCACCTCGACATAATTTAAAGTCTTATAAAACATAATTGAGTCTATAGGATTACTGTACAGATTAAACAGGATCATACACATTCTTAGGAGGAACTGACTTTGGCACGGCGTCTTGAAGGAAAGGTTTAGGGAGAGAGGAGCTTAGGAAGGGGGAGGAATCAAATATTGGATGACTTGAAGGAAAGAAGAACATTCTTCGAGCTGAAGGAGGACAGGGTGCGTTGGTGGTCTAAGTTCACTGACAAAAGGAATGGACCTGTCGTAAGATATAACAAATAATTATAGTGTAATTAAGTGATCAAAATTACAATAATACTCGTATATTAGCTTATGAATTGGGTGGAAATAATTATTGGTAAAACTTGATCAGCTACTAAAATTTGGCGGGCCTTTCAACACAAATTTTGCAAAACATCTTCATTCAAAATCATTTGTTCAAAGTCTCACAACCGAAGGGAAAGTCTTTTAAATAATAGTGAAAATTATAAATGTTTTTGGGCCAGGAAAACCGGTAATCATGCTGTGTTTTATTCTAGAGTTTGAGTGGGCGCCCTACCCTGGTCATATGTTTAGGTTTAAACCATGTTAAACAATTAACTTCAGACGTGTTGAAATTAATGTTTTCGAGCTCAAGCGTGAAAAACATTAATTTCAATTTAAACACTGTACACAAAAGCCTTCAAAACACACCTTCCAAATTGTCATAATCCTATATGATGGTGGTGGCTGTTACAGCCGAAACTTTCCAAGTTATTTCTTCAACATGATTCAAGCATAAACACATTAGTTTTAATTCAAACACCGGCCACGAAAGCGTTCAAAACACATTTGATTAAAAAAAAGTGTTATTTTGAGCCATTTAGTTAGAGGAAATATAAAATTTGATTACTTTAAAATAAGGCTAAAATTTATATTAGAATAAATTAAGATTTAGATTGGTGGTTATAAACATTTTTAATAAATAAAATAAAATGTTGGCATTTAAACTTATGGTTTCTATGCCAATTTTGCTAAGGTTGATATTGAGATATAAATTCCTCCCTGTTCGGTTATTATTATTATTATTAGCACCGCGTCTTACTACCCGTTCGGGTTATACGCATTTACGCTAATGTGTAATGGTAGGGTGATTGTGAGATGAAATGAAGGACCTACAGTTTAACGTGGAATCCGAACCACGGTGGCGACCTGGCATTCCCCACATTCACAAGATGTCTTGTCAGAGGTGAAGGAAGGGTTTGGAAATCAGATAAATCTGTGCCGGGACCGAGGATTGAACCCCGGCCACCAGCATAGAAGTCTGACACCTTACCCCTAGACCACCAGGTCACCTTCCTGTTCGGTTGAAGACCATTTTGGAAATATTATAGCTATTTTGTATTTAACAATCGTGAAATTAAAAATGCAAAGGTTATATGATATATTAGCATAATTTCGTTTAAAGAACTCATATTGATAAAATAATGCACACAGTAAACAGGTAGTTGGATACGTGACATGAAAAAGAAACAGCTCGTTTGGTTGATTTGTTAAAGTTAACTAAATATTTCTACTTACCATTATATTGTGTGGTTTTAGGCCCCGCTTTGCGGCAGCATTCGAGTGAGTGTCCTAAAAATAAAAAATAAAATTATTATATACATGTACTTTTGTTAAGCATAGAAACTAAGTACTTTTGTTTAAAAATAAAACCTAAGTACTTTTGAGTTTATATTTGTTTAAACAAAACATAAAAACTACACTAGACTAAGAGGTCACTTAAGGATGGGAAGGATCAAGCATAAGATAAATCTAAAATTTTAACAAAACAGGGAGGAGCGTCTGCCTCATAAAACTGGCAATTTAAATTCGAAATAATATACTGAAAAGGTTCGATACATAACTCTACTCCTGCCTGGTGGCTGTTAGACTTTTATCTATAAAGCCTATAAAATAATAATAGTTGACAATACCTAACTCTAGAAAGTCCTAGTTTAAGGAGTTACAAGCTTGGTAGTTAAACGAGCTAGTTATCACGAGTTAACTCCATAGTGAGTACCGAAACACAAAGATTAACCTCCTAGAAGAGGAACTATCAGTTTAAAAATAGTAAATGGCGAATTACCAGGAATCTAGGCTGTTAATATACTATGACCGGTCTATTCCTTATTAGTATTGCCATTTATATTCAATAGTATATTTCTACTTCCACCCAATCGATGGCACACTATAATTAGTGAAAACAATGAACATGTTAATTAATATAAACTGCGCCTGAAGGAGGCCGGAGACAATACACTATACCCCGCGAGCCACTACCATGGACTAGTAGCGCTTCCACAGGTTGCGTATCGTAAAAAGCTACACTATTAGAAATATTAGGGACTGGTATCAATCACAGACCTAAGACAATACTGGATTTTTTTTACTATCATGCGACGTATTTGGGTGCCAATTATGGGATATGCGTCTACGATGGGTGCCTATTATAAAGATATGGTTTTATATTGTGATGTTTTCCCCGTGATCGGGAAATAATTATGGCGTTCTCGGAATTTTAACCCCGCGATTGGGCGGCAATTAAAATGATGTTCTCGGTATTTTATGAGATGATTGGTAATTATAGCCCCGTGATCGAGCGCCAATTAAAATTGATATTGGATATTTGATGAGTTAATTGGTATTTATATCCCCGTGATCGAGCGCCAATTAGTGATTTTTCTTACATTTATGAAAAAAGTTAAGACCTGTAAATTTGTACACGA
>CABFVZ010001505.1:4025-21525 GCA_902151445.1 Timema monikensis | reverse complement strand
AACCAGGAACTCTGACCACTAGACCACAAAGGCGGTCAGAGATCCTGCAAACGGTAATGAGTCAAGTTTCTAATAAACAAAAGATTGTCACTAAGACAAAACTACTTACAAACAATAAACGGGAACTAGTCAATTTTTTTACTGACTTTTTTACCTTTTAGACTCACACAACAGAGAAGTTGATTAAAATAACAAACATTTTCTAATATGTGCCCTACAACTTTGAAGGCGGACTAATTCATACCGCCTCTTTTATAAAGTCTCTCATTCGTTATCCACCTTTGTGGTTTTCTTTGGCCATAGCTTTGAGAAAAGTAATACTCCATGCTCTTTTTTTAATGCACTCTTTCACTAATGAAGCGCACTTTGTGAGGACTTGAAACTTTGTCTGGGGGAGCCCCTTTCCCCCTTTATAACTCCCTGCCCTCCACCATCTACCTACAATTCTCTAACTCACGGACAGGGATGAACAAAGTGAAGAGACTTCCGTAGTACAAAACGCAGTCTATGACAAACAGATTTTTATAAATACAGAATAGCTGGTTTTAGTCGAACGTAGATAAAACACGTACCTCATAGTTAGTTTATAAATGTTGCTTTTTTTATGTATATATATATATATATATATATATATATATATATATGTATTTTATTCTAAGTATTTGACGTTCACTTTCTGAACTGACTAGTTTATAAGTAATATTAAATTTAGAACTGACCCAACGCTTAGCTCCCGGCCGTCAATTCGTAACTGTGAAAGAGGAAACCCACATTTCATGTATGAAATATTATTTGTCCATGCCGGGAATTGAACCCAGGATCCTTAGTTCAGTACATCAACACGCTACCGACTGAGATAAGCTGTCAGACTGATACTACAACATTTATAATAAATATAAAGTGTGTGGTATTATTGTATGTGTTGTGTATATTATTCTCGTCCTGCTTTATCTAGTTTTGATTTATTAATTTATTTCATTTAAATATTTATGTCCATAAATGTACAGTTATGTGAAGAGATAATGTGTTCAGTATTTAATTTTTTAGCATGCATACCTACTTATTATAAATTAGTTTTTAACTATACGTATTAATAGTACGGTACATAATTATTAGCACGATCATGCATTACGTGGCTAAATGTAAGAAATGGCACTGGTCTTAACTTCGCACAGTCATTGAAGACGACATTAGTATCATTTTTATTACGCAACAGAGTAAGACATTTGTCTTATATCAACATAGTAGGCCTATTATTATTCTCTCGAAACTTTGTAATTTCGGCTTATCTCACTCATATCTAAAATTGGTTTAGCAGTTATCTGCATAAAATATAATTTGCTATTAAAATATATTCACACATCTACAACATATTTTTAAACCCTTGTGTTGTACCCCAGGGTTCTAATTCAGGTCTATTTTTCTTCAATACCCAACTTTCTTGTAAATTTGACAGTGAACATTTCACCCTTTTCTTAGGCCGAATGGTCTAAAGCGTCACTATCACGATGAACTTAACCTCTGAAGATGGGAAGATCGGGGTTCGAATCCTTGTCAGGTCTACTGAGAGTGGTTTTTATTAAATGGTTTCCCACTCTCCTTCCACTCAAATGCTGGTAGACTACCTCTAAAATACTTACTCCCTCATTCCCAAATCATTATAGGAATTAAATATGCATATAACTTGGACAACTAGTAAGACGCGGTGATAAAAATTAAAATACACTTCAAAGCAAGTAAGTCCACATTTTTTATTGCATTATTTATTATTATTATTATTTACCACCGCGTCTTACTACCCGTTCGGGTTATACGCTTTTAAGTACTAATTACGCTAATGGATTAGGAATAGGGAAGGTTGAATTAGAGGAAAGTAACCCGCATTTGCGTGGAGGGAGAGTGGAAAACCATTTAGGAAAAAACACTCAGTTCACCCGACCGAGATTCGAACCTCGATCTCCCCGTTCTCAGCAGTCGAGCTCTACACGACTAGCGCTATTGTATTATTGTGTGTGTGGTTGGTCAATTCGGTGTGGGAGAGGAGACGGTTTACTGGCACAATCTTTTCAAGTCACTTTTGATATTTATAAAATAACAATATAGTAAAATGTTATCAACGTTATAAAAAAAATTGTATTTTATAAAATGCCCTTTTTATGAAGATTGTATTGTTTTTTATAATAATGATCAAAAGAGACAGCTGCATATTTCATAACTTGAGCTATGAATACGTAAAAAGTAGATCCAATAACAATTCTAGCTGCCAGAAAAGGCTCTTCTTATGGATGCTACAACATAACTTCTTGAATACCGTGAACACACACACATTGTTGCTGAACTAAATGATATTCCGTGTCTAACAAATTACGAGTGAAACCATCAGCACAGTGATATTGTTCGTGTCAACATGTAAACTTGTCTAAGCATGTATATCTCTCTGGGTTAATTAACTCTAATTTAATTCAAGATAGCGCCTCCTACGTTTCTGTATCCACAGAGGTTTAGAGAGAATTGTGGGTGGAAATTCCACAATAATTGTTTCGTGCATTTACTTAGAACACACGGAAAATAGATAATTGGGAAATTATTATGATCAATTCTGTTTGCCATTTGTTTGTATATTAGTATGTTTACAGATAAAGTATATTTCAATATAGTTTATTAAATAACTTATCTTAAGGTGGGATGGTGAGGAAGGCGAGTTAAAATCAGTATTTTTCCAGTTTCTATAACATATATTTCATCCAAAATAAATAAATGAGTAGATAAGTATGTAAGTATAGGGGTATGTATGCATGTATGTTTGTTTGTACATGCGTGTTTATTTATTTGTATTCACCCGCTTCGATGGTCGATTGTTTTAAGTATAAGGCGTCACTCTCCTAATAGACTAGACTTGCTGCCAATGAGGGAGACATCGGGGTTGAAATCCTTGTCGGGTGTATTGAGGGTAGCTTTTACCTTAATAATTTGTCATTCTCCCTCCATACAAATGCGGGTACACACAATCTCAATTCAACCTTACACATCTTTAAAACATTAGCATAACCAGTACGAATGAGTAGAAAGACGGGATGGATTTTATTTTTTTAATTATACAATTAAATACTATTAACATATTTTCTAGTGACCGTAATATTTCCTGCCTCTATTTACCACCTAAAAACCTAACCCACCTAGTATAGTACCCAACCCTAACTCTAACCTCAGATGGAAATTACATTTTAAAAATGAATTCGCTCTATTATTTCAAACCCATAGAATGCACACAGATAAATGGAGACATGTTGTTATGAGTTCAACCTCGTGTTTATCAAGAAAGAAACAAGAAGAAAACATCGCCGGAGGCAGACAAGTATATAGCCTGCTTGTAGGATTAAAAATATTCCCACCTGCGTGATATCCGGTTCGACGGACATTGTGGAGGTTTTTATTCTCTAAACAAATAATGATGATGATCATATCATGACTTCCCAAACAACTTAATTAAGAAAGCGTAGCTGTAAAAAAAAAAAAAAAAAAAAAAAAATCGTTCCACGTTTTAAATGCTTCAGCACAAGTCATATAAAAATGGCACGTGAAATAATTGTTTTTAGAATGGATACTAAATCGATAACACATTGTTTGTCTCTGATACGGTGGCACCGGGGTTTTAATCCCGGTTGTGTGACTTGGAAAGTTTTTGCTCTCAAATGTGATCTTTAATTTTTTATTAAGCAAATTTCTGTGATAAAACAAAATATTTTATCTCATACATGTATAGGTTACTATTTTAGCTATGTTTATTCTCCTCCATGTCTTACTATTCGTCCAGACTACACGCTTTTTAATCAAGCTAACATCTGCGTCGGTGGTTGCTTATAGCTTATATCACGTCACTCTCATATTAGGCTGGATTTCCGGTAATGGGGGTATCGTAGTCATTCAGCTTTCCCACACTCCCTCCATGAAAATGTAGGTACCTTTCAGTTCAACTATATCTTCCTCACCCTACCCCACTAGAGCAAATATGCTGACGTAGCCTAAATCGTTAGTAAGGCACGGTGCAAGAAAAAAAGTTTTCGTTGAATAGGTAGGAATGAAAAAGTTATATTTAAATGAAATATACTCACATAAGTGTGGAGGGAGATTGGGAAACAATTTAGAAAAAATACATTCTCGGAAAGTTTAGCTGGGCTTAAAACTACAACCTCCCCGTCATAATAAGTCCAGAATAAACTATTCAACCACCGAAACGGGTGTCATTATCAACTCTTTTATATCACTCCGTCTTTCTACCTGTTCAGGTAGGGATGAAGGAAGAAGCATTTTATAGATAGTTTACCCGTATTTGTTTCTCTAGGAGAGTGGGAAACCATTTAGTAGGAAAAATCACCTTCATTAGACACGACCGGGATTTGAACCCTGTCCTCCCGCCATTAGTAGGCCTGTCCAACACGAGAGTGACGCCCTAGACCATTCGGCCGTTGAAGCGAGTATCAACCTTCTTAAATGTGTTTAACAATAACCAAATTCTGATAACTTTATTTCAAATTCAACTTGTAAAATGTAGTGTGTTAATACAATTAAAACCCCTGTAAAGTGGAGTACAAAATATAGATACGATTGTTGTTGCCCAGTGTCTTAGTTTTCTCGGTAACGTGTCTGTGTATCGAGTTCGAGTCTTGAAATGGCGGGAAAAAATTGGCAAATCGGGCTTCTTTCTTCACAGTGATGAATTAACTGCATGGTGAATAAGAGCTATGTCTGTTCTAGAATTTAAGTTATTCTGTAATTTGTGTAGTAAATTATTCTGTAATTTGTGTAGTGACGCAATAAGCCAGTTCAGAAACATTGAGTCGAGATGAGATAAATAGTAATGTGATTATAGTTTATTATATTTACAATTTTTGTATAGCAAATAACTTTTCTTTTCAAATAAAATAAAATGTTACTTTAGTAGATGATTTTATTTTAATTAGTGTAGCAATCTCAACAATTCTTGAATATTATTTTGTCAACAACATCGTGGAATGTAAACAAACATTTTTTGTAAAGAAGAGAGAAAGCTATGTTCAGATTCAACCATGCCCATGATAATTATTTATCTACATTTGATATACCTCTATGTGTAAACAATTTCACCAAAAGTATCTACTGAAGCAATTTTTTAAAAAAATATAAAGTATTATTTTTATGTTAGCTACAAAAATAATGGTGTTTGCTCGAGTTTTCTTACACCCAACCTTTATTATCACAATGTTAAGGATGTAAGTGTTTAATGACGTTGCCTACTCGGTGAGATAGGAGCTATTTTTCAAAGCGAGTTGTATCTTAACTCGACATACTAAGCCCAAAAGCACAATCTCACATTAAAACACCAATGTAAGGAATAGAAAAGAGGGAAGAAAATTATTAAAGCTCATTTTACGATGCCTATTGTCTATGTGATAATACTTACCCTCTTCCTCTCATGTGTATACACACACAATGTGAACAGAAATTAATTGAATTTCAAAACTACCTTTTTTTATTGTTTCCTATTCTATATATACATATCATTCAAGAATTTTAAAAATATACATCTTGAATGGAAGATTCCTTAAGTAACGACCATTTTCATGAATATACCAAATATCCTGAGTTGTAAACGATTTTAAAAAAATAATTTACAAAAAAACTATTTCAAGATACAAATAATAATGTTGTGACAAGGTAAGACCATTATTAGAACTATGTAACAATTTATGATTTTTGTTTCAGTGTTATTTCCTTAAAGCTCCCCGAATAGAAGGTAAATACATTAAGATGATAAATAGTATAAATATTTATAAGACCTTAAATAACAGTACGTGAGTTGTGTGTTTGCTGGAATGCATACATTAAAAACTTGCTATATCCCTATGCATGTATGAACGTGTAACTATAGTTTAAAACTATTTACACTGAAAATTCCAAAACTCCACATATTTCTGTTAATCATTAAGACCTAAAGGCCAGGGAGACGAAAAGTGACTGGTATAGGATCGTAGAATGGATCATTTGGGAATCTAATTATGAATTTTAATAAGGGGAGGGGGGTTGTCACAACACATTGTATTGCCATTTGTATTTTACTCCTCTCTATTTGTTCTCCTACAGCCAGACAGCTCCATCCAGCAGCTTTATAAGCCCGTTTGGTATATGTGCAATGATGAATTCCTACTCAATTATTCTAGTACCGTAAACACAGCCTAAGATGACCTGTCGGAATGTTTGCCTTCGTTGGTCTCACCCACGTCCAACCCTGGTCCCCTATATCCGTCGCGCACTCACGGAGGCTCATATCGTCTGACACGCAAGCGAACCTTCCACTCGCCCAATTCCCTACCCTGGTCGAGTTCCTCTCTCCCCACACTTTTAATTTCCATCATGACGCCACTGAGGTAGAGGGTGGAAGGGAGGGTTGTCGGGACGGACGGCCGACCAATAATTGAGTTGGTTGTCGACCTCTATAGCTCTCCATGGCGGGTAAAATGACTCCATTCGGATGGAAATGAGCCTCTCTCTACTAGTTTTTACCACTCTACTTTATGTTCTGCGGATATCTGCAACTCCCCCACGTCTCTCTCTCTCTCTTTTCTCTCTGGACATAGATGAAAGGTTCACGGCCATAATACTAGAAATTAGTTCCACAGATCACCGCAGACAGCTCTGTACTAATGGGGTTCTCACAAGACTCACTTAATATGTCAGATAAGGTCCGTCTACATGGCTAGTTCCTAACCTTTCCTCCTTCCACAGAGAGAACCATAATTTCTTAGAAATGCATGTGTCCGAGCACTCGATCTTTGATCTTTGATATATTTGGGGGATTTTAAAGATAAATATCACAATTTTTTTTTAATGGTTAAGACATTTTTTGTTGGTAAAAGATGTAGAAAGCCTTATAGATTCAACAACAAGGTTGTTTTTAGTGCACTACATCCCGCGACCCTTGTAGGATGTCCAGATATATACACCAATGGGATAGGGAACAGGAGGTTTGAACTTTTAGTAAATGTATCCACTTTTACATGTAGATAAAGGAAACAATTTAATAAAAACTCACCTTCAGTTAATACTAGTGGAATTTCAACTAAACGTTTCACTCTTGCTTCATCCTAATGAAATTTCAACAAAATTTCTCACCCTTTGTTCATCCGACTGTAGTTTCAACAAAAATTCTCACCCTTAGTTTATCAGACTGTAATTTCAACACCAATTCTCACCATTAGTTCATCAAACTGTAATTTCAACAAAAATTCTCATCCTTAGTTTATCCGACTGTAATTTCAACATCAATTTTCACCCTTAGTTCATCCGACTGTAGTTTCAACACCAATTCTCACCCTTAGTTCATCCGACTGTAGTTTCAACACCAATTCTCACCCTTAGTTCATCCGACTGTAGTTTCAACAAAAATACTCACCCTTAGTTTATCCGACTGTAATTTCAACACCGATTCTTACCCTTAGTTCATCCGACTGTAATTTCGACACCAATTCTCACCCTTAGTCCATCCGACTGTAGTTTCAACAAAAATTCTCACCCTTAGCTCATCTGACTGTAATTTCAACACCAATTCTCACCCTTAGTTCATCCGACTGTAATTTCAACACAGACATCACTGTCACTGGTAAAACATTATGTTGATAGAGTGGCGTCATAGACCGTGTGACCACCAATGGGGGTAAGCCCGTGTAATCCTGTATACAGATATATTTTATGATGGTTAACAAATTCTTATTGAGGGCTTAGACTGGATGTTTTGGTATGACATTTGACACTTTAAATTATATTTACGTCGTAAAACATTTATTTTACAGGAAAGACAACTGAGAAATAATCGATAACTGTCCACTAAAGTCCACGTTAACTAACTTTAAGGCATTAAATTAATAATTAAGGTAGCATGGAAAGGAGTGAAAGCTAAACTTAGCATTTTGGTAGATTTCTAAAAGAAAAAGAAATAAACATCGTTCCAGTAAATACGTTTAGCTTAAAATTCTGCACATAAAAGTCTCAACATTTATTTAATATCTTCACGAACATAGTGGCACTAGCTGAGAAACTTTTTGAATGAAGAGAAAAAGTTGTCATAAGATTATAGGATACCCTTAATAGATATTCAAAACTGTTGATATCATCATGAGAATAAAATTAAGCCCTATATTTATACTAGAGATGTGTTTAATTTCTTTCGACAAAAAATAAATTGTTTTTCTTTAGAAACTACAAAAATACCGTCCTTCGTGTGCGTTACCTACATTCCTACCTTAAGGTCACCATACATATTTTATGCTGCCATTAGTTATATACATGGTATCACTGTGATAAAAGTTTGATAATACTTCACGTAAATAAGCCTGTTGGAGACATTAATATAAAAAAATAAACTTCCATCTAATGAGACGTGGCGGTTAAGAAGGGCTTGTAAGCCTACTTAGATACTGTACGTGTTTTTATAAGTTTTGCAATTTCACTCTCGACGCTTTTTTCTCCTTTTCTTCATCCGTCCTCTCCCCCCTACCCCCTTCCCCCCATCACCCCAACCCCTACCAAGTTTTCGTATCTTTAATCACGTTAAGAGAGTGGAGTTTTCCAACTCCCCCATCCCATTACTGGCCTCGTACCGCAGTGCCACGAAATTAGCTGGGGATCTCTTCAACGAAAAGTATTAATACTAAGCTATGTACAAAATATTATACTAATTAAAAAAACAATGCCAAGATAGTAGAACTGTAACTTCTAATTTCTTTTGTATAAAAAAAAATTGGGTTTAAAATAAGATGTGGTAAATATCATAGCTAGGTTTTATCTCATAAATGGAATAATTTTTGAAAGAGATCAAAATAATTGTCATTGAATGTTGAGGTTTTAATATTAGCAATTGAGTTTTTGTTCTGTTTTTAGAGTTAGTAAACATCTCGTTTAATCCATGTCATTAGAAACATTAAAGTTCGTCGCCGTAATTATAAAAGTACGCCACCTATCTCTATCTTGAGCTAGCTCTTTCCAGTACAACTCTGTACACGTTATCTCTATCAGACCCATTCTAATGTTATCCTCCCATCAGTGTATAGGTCTTCCCAATAGTCTCTTACTAGTCTCTTACCAGTCAGAACCTTGTACGTCTCTTGCCAGTCAGAACCTTGTACAAGGTTCTAGTTTCCCTCATTCACACTGCATGTCCTGCCCACCGTAATCTACGAGATTTGATTATTCTAACAATGTCTTGTGATGAGTGGACGGTATGTAACTTCTCAATATGTAATATCCTCCATTCCACAGTAGCCTCATTTCTTTTTGGACCAAACATATTTTTAAGCACCTTGTTTTAAAATACCTTAAATTTATTTTCCTCGTGTAAGGTCATAGACCACGTTTCACACCCATGGATAATCGATAAAATTATTGTTTTGTATTTTATGAGCTTACATTCCTTGAAAGCAGGCGAAGTTGTCAACAACTTACTACCGAGTAATTGTATACATTTTTGACTCTATTCTTTACCTAATTTCCAATCTCATATCTTTATTGATAGTTAAAACTGTTCCTAAATATTTAAGCTCATTAACTCTTTCAAATGATATGTTGTTCCCAGTAATCTCTAAATTATCGACCCAAATCTGTGTTCTCTCTGTGCTCATATACTTAGTTTTTTCAGCATTCACTTCTTAACCTATTTAATTACTAGTTTATAATAAAAGATTGCTTTTCTTGCGACAGCTGCCTTACTATTGCAAAATAAAACTTCTGCGTATTCTAACAGATGCATTGTAAAATGTAATGTCAACCCTTAAAGAGTCTCTTGCATTAACCTAATAGCATACTCTAAGGCTGAATTAAAAAGTAATGGTGAAATTACATCTCTTTGTTTCAACCCATTATATATATTTCGAAAGTATCTACCAATAAAATCTACGAATATAAAATAATGTTTCTCTCATATTTGACTTTCGTATTGGTTTGCTATGATTTTATTCGCTTGAATCTCTTTTTGTTACAGAGATTTTGTTATATATCTTTCACTGACTTTTCAGGCTAGCCGCACATTTTCGCCGATGGGATAGGAATAGATGAACGAGGTTTAATTTCAGAGGAAATGTAATCGTATTTGCTTGAGAAATAAAGCAAAAATACCCTCTTTGCACCTGCTATATACTCGAGCCCCGATATACTTGTAAACGATAAACTAGACAAAACAAGAATGACTACTTTGTATCTATGTTCATTAATGTTCGCACTATTAGCTCCAGCTCCTTTTGTATCTATTACAAATATATAATTGACTCTCTGATAATCCTTATTCAGACTCTGTAACTATTTTTAAATTAATACACATTCGAACAAAATATATTTCCCATTAACAAATCTTGAGATTTTGGCTCATTTAAAAAAATATTTACTCTTTGTTGTGTATTATGAAACCCAAATTAATATATGGTTCAATTTAAGTTCGTTAGAATTGAATAGGAGTTGAATCCTTTGTTTTACAAATCCTAATCTAGAAATCGAAACAGGAATAATAAAAAACATGGTACACGTAAACATATTTACTTTACTATATTAGTTTATAAAATTAAAATACTAACTAAATATTTGTGGTATATTCAATTAAAGGATGGGGTGACGTTAAAATTTTAATGTTTTCATCTAGTTATGTCAGGCTAAGCTACTAGTAATCAATTCAAGAACTCTTAAACAAATTTCTATTCAACATTTTAAAAAATACATTCAAACCAAAATCTAGAATCCTATATTTTCTTGAATTCTCGAATATTAATTGATTCATAAGTAGTTAAAGGATTTGTAGATTCAAGGATTAAAAGGTATCACGCCTAGCTATAAAATAGTAAACTTACTCTTTAAAATAAGTCCTCTAGCCATTAAAAATAATTGTAAAAAATCAATAAGAATCTACGAATATAAGTATTTTATCACTCCACTAGAAGAAAAAATACCCAATAACTTTTGGTAACGCCTTTATTTGCTTCAAACATACATAAAATAAATATCTTCATTTTATTACTTCCTATTCAGTTTTTAATTCATAAAATCAAATTCAAATTTTAGATGTCCTGTTTCGAGATACAAATGTTCGGTGCACAAGGCCTGCTAATTTTTAAATTTCAGACCTCTGTTTGAATTAGATATCACTCAACGCTATTGCCAGACAAACACACAGATACACACTCCATTTTATTAATATAGAAGATAGAAAGATAGAAGAAAAGAACGTGTTATATAACGAAATGAGCTAGGATTGTATATAGAAATGTGTATCACAACTGTGTAAATTATTATATTTTGCTAAACGAAAGTCCTATAATAGCATTAACTACATGGCAAATTGTTGGCTTAAAATAGACATCAGATGATAAAGCAAGGGTCAAATTGTGTCAAATTTTCATAAGGGGAGCCTTATCTGACAAATATAATAATTACTAAATCTACTTTCACGTCACTCTAATAATATGGTAAAATATTATCATTGACAAAAAAAGTGTTTTATTTTCTAAAAGGGTCTTTCTACCAAAATCATGCAATAGTGCAATTTTCATTTAAATGACTTTTTATAAAATATTAAATTTATTGGAGGCCAAAAAACGATATCTTTCTACATTATTATTGTTAACTTATAAAAGTTGATACTATTTATCAAAAGTGAAAGCTGAATGTCAAACGTCTTGGTTTATGAATACATGAACATATTTTTTAACTTGAGTAAATGTCGCATACCTTTTTTTTCTTAACAAAATCCCACTATACAACATAATCCCGACTACTCGAGATTTCGTGTTATCCAAAACCCAATCATCCGAGGTTCCTTGTTATCCAAAACCCAATCATCCGAGGTTCCTTGTTATCCAAAACCCGATCATACAAGGTTCCATGTTATCGAAAACCCGATATGCCGAGGTTCCATTTTATCCAAAACCCGATCATCCGAGGTTCCACGTTAACCAAAACCCGATCATCCTAGGCTTCATGTTATCCAAAACCCAATCATCCGAGGTTCCTTGTTATCCAAAACCCAATAATCCGAGGTTCCTTGTTATCCAAAACCCAATCATCCGAGGTTCCTTGTTATCCAAAACCCGATCATACAAGGTTCCATGTTATCAAAAACCCGATCTGCCGAGGTTCCATTTTATCCAAAACCCGATCATCCGAGGTTCCACGTTAACCAAAACCCGATCATCCTAGGCTTCATGTTATCCAAAACCCAATCATCCGAGGTTCCTTGTTATCCAAAACCCAATCATCCGAGGTTCCTTGTTATCCAAAACCCAATCATCCGAGGTTCCTTGTTATCCAAATCCCAATCATCCGAGGTTCCTTGTTATCCAAAACCCGATCATCCGAGGCTCCGTATTATCCTAGGTCACAACATAATCTTTATTTCGTGAGAATTGTATAGGAAATGCTACATCTATCGAGTATTTTTCTATTATATAGCCATCGTATTGTGTAAACTAGCTAGTTTTTTCCCCCGTAAATTCTGTTATTCTGTTTTGTTTATAATGAAGTGACATTTTTCTAAATGATCTTCAATTCCCAATTACCATTTCCTGTTAGTTTTGCCCATGTTATTCTGTATACCTCGAATTTTGGTCAATCCGGGGTAGTATTGCTCCTATACACCTCGAATTATCTAAACTATACTTTATTTTAATAGTATGAAGAAACGTTTGCACGTCATAAGAGTTTTTGCAACTAGGACAGAACCTACTAGGATCCTGTTGAGTTGTCTAGTGAGCTATTGAGAGGTATTATTATGGAGTTCCCCAGTTGTACTTGTTACTATTACTTTAGTTGTCCTGTTCCCTCTCATATCCTTCATTAATATATTCCTCTCGTACCAGGCACGACGCAGAGGTCCAAGTTCTCAATGCTCCAATTATCTCAGTATCTATACACTCGGTCCTGGCAGGGTAGACCAACTCTAGGGTACTACCACGCCATATTATGCTGGGTTTATATTCATTCATAACCAGAGTTGCCACGCACCTGGGAAATCGAGAAAACACAAGGAAATTTTTGTGTTTGAAAAAAAACTTGAAAAACACACGGAATTTCACAAAAAATAAATAAAAACATATTATAATATTTGTAATTTTTGAATATTTAGGTAGGAGTGTTGGGAAAGTGAGGTAAGAGCAGCGTTTTTGCAGTTTTGATAGCAAATTTTTTTTTGGCCAAAATAAATAAAATATTGCTCCAGTAGAATCAAAGAATTTTATTTTATCTACATGGTGATATCAACAGTTTCAGAAGTATAGCGGCATTACATGACAAACTTTTTAAATGAAGATAAAAAGTGGTCATTTAATTCTAGTATAACCTTAACAGATATTCAAGAAATGTTGATATCGCCATGTGAAGAAAATTAAACTCTAGCGTGATCGACAATACGACAACCTCCTACACCATTCATCATTTTAGTTACCAACCCCCTACATTTCCCTTTCCAACAAAACATCCCGTCTCAGGGGGTGGAGATTTAAACATGGGGAAGACGAAGTACTTCCAAGTCTCGCGGTTACGAAGCTCTCCTTTGGAGGAGTTTAATCTCCACACCCCTATAAATATTTTAATGCCTAGGTTTACGTTTAGTTATTATCCTTAGGATACTTTTCAGCCGGTTCTTTCAGTGCCTGTAGAATTACCAACTAAAACAGTTTCCATGACAACGTGGTAGACTGGAAGAGAAATTGAGAGATTCTACTGGAGAGTTAAGTGCAGGTCAAAGCACTATTCTATAATAGGATTCTCATATTGAGAACCTTATCTGACAGCTAGGAAAGGTACTATATCTATATTTACGTGTTTATACGTAACGCAATGTGATTTAGCTGTCTTGTTCTTATAGATAATTTCAACAACTTTAAATCTTGTTGTCAAGAAAATGGGTAAAATTTAGAATGTACAAAACAATATTTTCACTGGTGGTTTTTATGGCTGTCAAATCTTGCTCTTAACAACATGAGAAGTATAAATCAAAAGTGTCCGAAATAAATACTGCAGAAAATGTGTGATCCAAAATGGGATGAGGATTGGGAAGAGTGGAGGAAGTGGAACAGTGGAGGATAGTGAATTTAATACCTTGTACTCATCGCAAGTCATTGTTAGGTTAATCAAATCATGCAGGTTATGGCGGTTAGGACATGCAACGCTAATGAGGACTAGAACCGCGTTCAAGGTATTAGCTGGCAAACCTAACAGGTAAGAGACCATTGGGACCTAGACATATGGGAAAATAATATTAGACTGTACCTGAAAGAGATAGAGTTTAAAGAGGTGGACTGGATAAAATTAGCTCAAGGTAGGGATAGGGTGTAATGAGGTGGACTGGATAGATCAAGATAGGGATAGGGTTTAATGAGGTCGACTGGATAGAACTAGCTCAATATAGGGATAGGGTGTAATGAGGTGGACTAGATAGAATTAGCTTAAGATAGGAATAGGGTGTAATGAGGTGGACTGGATAGATCTAGATCAAGATAGGGATAGTGTTTAATAAGGTCGACTGGATAAAACTAGCTCAATATAGGGATAGGGTGTAATGAGGTGGACTGGATAGAACTAGCTAAAGATATGGATAGGGTGTAATGAGGTGGACTGGATAGAACTAGCTAAAGATATGGATAGGGTGTAATGAGGTGGACTGGAGAGAACTAGCTCAAGATAGGGATAGGGTTTAATGAGGTGGGCTGGATAGAAGAACTAGCTCAATATAGGAATAGGGTGTAATGAGGTGTATTTAATAGAACTATCTCACGATAAGGAAATTATATGTTTTTATTTCCCAAACCCTTTATCAACCCAACTCAAGTGCTAAGAGTTCAAATATATTAGAATTTGTGTAGGAAAAAGGCTTGTTGGAAGCCCCATTATTCTATACTGGACCTGGATTTAATCGGTCATACTCACTCATTTATCAATGACTGGTAAATAATTTGTCTCCACAATCTTTTCTTGCTTTTGCTTGGAAAATAACCTATAATTAACTCTAAAAATGTCACTTTTGGTTGTATCTCTTTTTAATAAAAATCATTAATGAAACAATATATTCGTTTGGGTAAGCATGTGTACCAAGGGGTGAAGTTTGTCTTGTCTAGTTTGCCAGTGACAGGTAGGTCGGGTGTAGATTATCTAGTTTCTACTTTCCTTGTAATATTATTTGGTAGCATGTATTGCATTTTTTTCCCCTTCGAATGTGGCTTTAGTTTCCAAGGTTAAAGGAGTGTAGTCTTACCATGACTTAGAACAGTGTTTATAACCCTATATTTATATTAAAAGCCGTAATTAATGTACACTTCGTTTGCCCTGAAAGGTAGCAAGTTTACCTTGTATGGTTCCACATGACTCCACTTATAACATGGACTAAAGTTAAATCTGTAAAGGTAAGGATGTGAGGAATCGTGAGTTAGGGCAGTGTTTATAGAAAAAACATTTTTTAAGCCAAAATAAATCCAATATTACTCCAGTAGAAACAGGAAGTTTAACTTTCTTCACATGGTGATATCAACAGTTGCTCAATAGCTGTCATGAGCATAGTAACATTAGACGATAACTTTTTTAAATGAAGAGAAAAAGTTGTCAATAAATTTCAGGAACCCCTTGAAATATATTCAAGATCTGTTGGTATCACACCCGCCTCGGTGGCGTAGTTGGCTAACGTGCTTGTCGTGTTGAGCTCGACTGCTGAGGACGGGGAGATCGAGGTTCGAATCTAGGTCGGGTAAACTGGGGGTGGTTTTTCCTAAATGGTTTTCCACTCTCCCTCCACGCAAATGCGGGTTCACTTCCTCTAATTCAACCTTCCCAATATCTAATCCATTACCGTAATTAGTACTTAAAGCGTATAACCCGAACGGGTAGTAATACGCTGTGCTAATAATAATAATAATAATAATAATTATTATTATTATTATAATATTTTGGCTGGAAAAGTGATCGCTGTACAAATGGCAAAAACACTTACCTTAACTCGCATCCCTTACATTCCCACCTTGAATGAGATTGCTATAACTTTCAGGGTAAACGGAGTGTACCTATCAAGATGTTCAGAAAACTAGAGATAAAATATTTTACAAGGATCACATTATTTAATTTACATTATTACATTAGGGTACATTATTAGTATTTAAACCTATATTTATTCAGATCGCTGGTTTCATGATTATGATGTGACACTTTTCCAATACTCAATTACGAGTGTTGGGTGTGGGATGGGGGGGGGGGCGGGTATTTGGGTTAAAAGTCTAATCGGGTGGGCTTAAGAAACTTCCCCCCCGGAAAATAGCTTTCCATTCTTCTTTGGTGAATGTAAGGATGCCATTAAGATTGGGTTCTCCATGCCGTAAAAAAAATTGGTAAAGTTTTTAAATAAAATCGCGTTGAGCTTTAAATATGCACAGAAATAACAAAACGTGTGAACATACACTGGACTTTATCACAAACTCTGTGACTTGGACAAGCAAGACCATTTACCTAGGGGATGTTTCGCTTTGCTACGACTCGTATTATGGTGATTATGATTATTTTTATTTTTATTATTGTTTGAAGTTTAAATCACTATCAACATAAAGGAAACCCGTATCTGTGGACACACGTACCAATACACCAATTTTACCTGGTCTGGTTTATCGGCGACGGTAAGGCCAGGGTTCAAATTCTGAACAAATTTATTGACGAAGTTTTTTTAGTAAATATTGTCTCCCTCTACGCAAACGCTGATACATTTTCTCAGAGTATTTACTTTATAATTCTCACCTTATTAGTATAAATATGCGTAACAGTTTGGATGGGTAGTTAGAGGCCTCAGACGCAATGCACACACACACACACAAAAGGAATATTTTGTTTCACGATCTTTATTTTAAAATTTCCACACAATGTTAAAACGTTTCTTAGAAACGTTTGATGGTTGATGGCTGAATTAAAATAGACAAAATTTCAAGCTATGTGGAATATTGATTTCAATATTTTATATGATTATTGTAAATCTTATTTTACAAAATCTAGATCATTTATAAAAAAAGTTGGTAAAATATTTTAGGGGAAAGAACAAAATATATTCCCAGACAAAGCAATTTCATGACAAAAGGAAACGTGTATTGTTTTTTGTTTTTTTAAAGGACCTACGAATTTTCCAACACTGAAAAGCTAGAATCGTGTTGTTTTTTTATTTGTATTCAACTAGCACACTAGAAACACACGTAAAAACACTCCACGAAAACATAGTAGGTGGAGGAGCTGTGCCGACAACCGAACAACATTTTATTCCGCAAGCACACATCGGCCTGATTTTCCGCTGCGCCTGTTGATTGGCCGCCCTGAGAGCTGTGCGCTAACACTGACCGTGGTTCGTGGGAAAAAGGGGGTGGGGGGGACGAGGGGCGTCGTGTTCCCCACCCCTCAAGCACATGCCGCGGCGACTAGCAATAGGCGCATCGCGTTGGACAAACAATGTGAGCGACGTTTCGTAAGG
>CABFVZ010001504.1:177378-191780 GCA_902151445.1 Timema monikensis | reverse complement strand
AAGCTATACGCATTTTAATTTCGCTAATGAGTAATGGTCTAGTGATTAGTAGCTCCCATGCTAGCCGAAAAAAACTAGCGCATAACAGAAAGATGGTCACGTGACTAGCTCTAAGCCAATCACAAGATTTCCGCCTCATCGGCGCGGGCTGTTCCGCTAAAGTTCAACTCGTCTCTACTTCGTCCGCCCTGCCCGAGATGTTCGGCAGAGGAGAACCAATCAAATACCAGAACAAACCATCCCGAATCAGCATGCGCATGCGCTGTAGAGCTAGAAGCAAGCAGACAGCCTCGTTGGCCTGTGGTTTATTAAAAAAAAATGCTTTACAAACAAGAGCTTCTAAAAGGATGCAATCTCTTCACAAATTTAGGTAGCGGTAGAGACTTTTTTTTTACAAATTGTCTTCATTTGTATTCACGAGCATGTGTTTACAAAATGAAAAGGTTTTATTTTTAAACTAATATTTTGAATGGTTAGTCATAAGAAGATACAAGTGTTAATATAATAGTTTTTAATTTATTATTTAATGTAATAAAATATCTCTAATTATTATTATTACTACTACGATTATTATTAACACCGCGTCTTACTACCCATTCGGGTTGTACGCACTTACGCTAATGTGTAATGGTAGGGTGATTGTGAGATGAAATGGAGGACCTACAGTTTAACGTGGAATCCGAACCACGGTAGAGGCCTGGCATTCCATAAATTCACAAGTTGTAATTAATACACGTCTTGACAGAGGTGAAGGAAGGGTTTGGTAATCAGATAAATCTGTGCCGGGACCGAGGATTGAATCCCGGAACCCCAGCACGGAAGACCGACACCTTACCCCTAGACCCCTAGGTCACCCAATTTCTCAAGTTAACACAACCACTAAACAGGAAGAGTGTTTCTATTAATATTTTTTTGTTCTTTCAATAAGTTATGAAAAAGCCAACTATACGATAATACTTTTAGGCAAGTATTAATAAAAGCGTTTTATTAACACTTTCGATTGATATTACTAAGAAAATAATAATTATTTCCAAATAGGATGACATTAGTGACATTTTAAACAATGTTCGTTAATAAAGTATTCTGCGAATTATCAAGTTATCATTTTTCTCCCATTTAAAAGCATTTGATTGGAGAGATAGTGGAAAAACTATTTCGGGCCGGGGGGAACAAACACCTTTGTCAACTTTTCAGCGATTCTTTCTTCTTGGTGCGGACCAATGATCCACCTTACGGTTTAGATTGTTTCCCTTGTTATTTATACAAAATGTTTTATTTTCAAATAGTAAAAAAAAACACACAACTTGGAAACGGAAATTGAACCCGGGTCCTGATTCTCATGTCCAGGTATCATTTTTCTAAACTTATTTAAGATATACCAATGACAGATGTACCGTAACCCGTCTTCAAATACAAAATATTCTTTAACGTTAAGTCCACTATTGTGAAACCAGTAGTTTTCTGATCGATAGTCAACCTTACGGGTTCGAATGTTTTCCTGGCTACTTACCCAAAATATCAGTTACCATAAAGTCCACTATTGGAAATGCACTGACTTGCTGATCGATAGTCAACCTTACGGATTACATCATAATACGATTACAAAGATAATTCGCCAAGTTCATAATCGTAATATAGCTAAGTATTGCGAGACAGGGACGATGTAATTGATAGTCGAGTAAGTAAATATACCTTATTGTTTTGAACACGTCAGCTTTGTTAGGACGGGAAATTACGACACACAGCAGGTCGACTATCAGCTGTCGCAAACTATCAGTTCATTACGAGTGCTAACGATGCAAATTTATAGAATTATTTTGGTAGGAAGGTACTTTTAGAAAATACACATTTTTTTTTATCGCGGCCAATATTTATCAAGTTTTACTATATTGTTAATGTTATTTTATCGTTATCTATAATAATTATAATTATAAAATAAAGTGTTTGTGTGCGATGGCCAGCCAAATCTACGGCACGCAGAGATCTGAAATTATTAACATAGGTGGACGGAAGGGGGGTCCGATTGCACCTCAAAGCTGGATTTTTAAATTTTTAATTAGCTTTTTAATTAGGCTATAATTCCTATATCACAGTGGGTCACGGGAAACGCTGTGCGGATTGCTAGTTTATAATATTTATCAAAAGTTTTTTATTTTGATCAAAGAAAGTGTTGCTATATATATATATATATATATATTGTAAAAATACTGCCTTTAACTCACGTTACACACTCTCTCTCACCTTAATAAAGTCGCTGTTCTTTAATTCTATTCTTCACCGCTTTCCACTTTTTGGATGTTTTATTTAGTTGTTGAACACAGTAGAAAAGTCTTATAACTTTAAAGCGCATAGTCCGATTTATGAACTATATCAATAAATTGATCGATATATTGGCAAGGCCGTAGTAAGGGGATGAGGGCGGTTTACCCCCCCCCCTCCCAC
Organism: Timema monikensis; assembly: GCA_902151445.1. Taxonomy (NCBI): domain Eukaryota; kingdom Metazoa; phylum Arthropoda; class Insecta; order Phasmatodea; family Timematidae; genus Timema; species Timema monikensis. The sequence goes on along the minus strand of CABFVZ010001504.1, from coordinate 189,338 downwards.
CGAAATTGTACTAAAAAAATATATGGCTTTATTTATGGTTCAAACAATGTCAAAATTGAGGTAAAAGTACAAATTAACACTTCAGATAGCTTCTAAAACAGTTTATCAGAATTTTTTTCTAGCCTCCATAAATTGGGGGATGTGCCCCCCATGAAATTAGTGGCTGGCTACGGCCTTGTATATTGGATACTTTACTTTGTTTCCAGCCTGGGTCAATTTTCTATCCAAGCCATTTATTGGCTTGCTAAACCTGTCTTAGCTTCATATGCCTTATAATCTAACTTAAGACTAGGACAGGCACAGCATCCAGTCCCCCGGCCGTTAATTCATCACTGTAAAAGGGTACCCCCACATTTCCTCAATTATTAATTTTTCGGTAATGCCAGGAATCGAACCCGGGAGACTAATCAATATCCATTCCTTCGTATGGTATGGGGAGTAAAACAATGGCTTCTCAACCGTTTTAGAACCACCTTTTTTAAAAATTATTATTTAGCACTGCGTCTTACTACCCGTTCTGGCGTTATACGCTTATTTACTAATTAAGCAAATGGGTTAGAAATTGGGAAAGTTTAATTTAGAGGAAGTGATCCCATATTTGCGTGGAGGGAGAGTGGAAAACTATTTAGGGAAAAACCACTCCCAGTTCACCCGACAGAGATTCGAACCTCGATCTCTCCGTCCTCGCCAGTATAACATAGATTTTTAAACGACAAACTTTCACGAACCATCTAGGTTTCAACTTTACGGGGGATGGAAGTTTTTTTTTTAAATACAAAAGGTATTTTACTATTTTTTTTATTGTTTTCTATTTTAAAATATTTATTAGAAAAAAATTCACTTTCAGGGTGTGTACAAAGCTTTAAATATAAAATTTCCCGACTTATAGTGTGTATAAAAGTGTAGAATTAGTAACATATTCAAACCACCTGACTTTTCTTTATTTTTTTATTAATAATAATAATAATATTTAGCACCGCGTCTTACTACTCGTTCGGGTTATACGCTTTAAGTACTAATTACGCTAATGGATTAGGAATTGGGAAGGTTTAATGAGAGGAAATGAACCCGCATTTGCGTGGAGGAAGAGTGGAAAACCACCCCCAGTTCACCCGACCGAGATTAGAACCTCGATCTCCCCGTCCTCAGCAGTCGAGCTCAACACGGCAAGCGCGTTAGCCAACTACGCCACCGAGGCGGATTATTATTTTATTTTTTATTATATTCCCTGTTTATCATGAAATCAAACAAATCCCTTTCTTTGCCTTGTCTATACCCACCGAAATTTAAAAAAAGAAAACTTTTACACGACCCACCACAAAATCGGATCACGACTCACATTTTAAGAACCAATGTTGCTAAGAATATACAAATCAAAATCAGAATGCCATGCCGCGTGTGATCAGTAGAGTTGCTCCTTGCCAGACAAATGTCTGAGGGGAAAAGGGGGACATCGTAAAAAACCCCGCCACGAGGAGGCCAGGCAGGGGTCGAACTACCTTGAACCCCAACAGCCAAACCGCACAGAAATAGATCGGGGAGTCCGAAGCCGTGTAACGGTGTGTAAGTAAAGCTATAGTGGAATCGTTGTAATGAAAAGGTAAGGTCCGGTACAGTTTATATAGGCAGACACTTTTGTGGCAGTTAAAAGTCGTACTTTGAACATTTCCATATCTATAAAATAACCATTCTAAAAAGATGACTAAAAAAACTTGTAATAAATCCTCACGACTAATCAAACACGCCCTTAAAATCTAGACTCTCGCATTCTGCTGAATATAATATTTGTTTACAAATATCTGCTTCAGAAGTAATAGCTACCCCCTCCCAACGCAAACCTCTCCAGTCTAGTTTTTTCCTGACCAGGAAGATGTATTTTATTACCGAACACTCAAAAATGATACGAAGTTAATTGTTTTATCTAATTTTATAATACAAACTATGTCGTTATATAGAAATGTTTTTTTTATTTACCGAACCCTACTCGTTAATTTTACTAATGTGTCCGAATTGATCATTGGAAATAGTGTCTGTTTGATTCAATTTATTGCTTCGACTGAACCGATTGTAAAGCCAACAAAAAAAAGTACATACAATGCAATTAAAAAGTAATTAAGAACCGACAAGAACCTTCATGAACTTATATATATAGATACGATCGCTCTGCTCGTTGGGGGCTCGGCCCCCAAACCCCCGATGAGTTTTCTTTGCAAGGGGATGTAAACAAATGTAATTCCAGAGCCGTTTTTATGATAGGTCTTACCGTTTAGCCATAAGGACCTCCAAAGAAAGGTCCTCACCGACTTTAAAGTTGCGCCACCATTTTGAATTATTTTCGGGGGTTAAAAATTAAAATTTCTAACTTTTTGGAATTTTTCCCTCGATTACAGGCTAGAAGCTATAAGTTTGCCAAATTTAAAGTTTATAGCTCATTTGGAAGTGGGTAAATTTTAATGTCAGTGAGTGAGTGAGTCAGTCATTCCATTTCCAGTCTTGGTTCCTTAAAAATAACCTAATTTCGGTTATCAGTTCCGGTTCGACTCCCTGTTATAAAATATCATGCTCATGAAATTTGATGAATAAACCTACCGGTTGGACTGTACATTAAACTTTTTGAGTTGATTTAAAAAAAAAAACATTACAAAGTGTGTGATAAAAAAGTTTATTTTTTTAATTGACGTACAAAAAAACACTCCATAGCAGAGAAGCAAGATCGGAGGATCGCGTTATCAGATTGATAGGGTAAGAGAGAGAAANAACAACCATCCAGTCCCTTCTTGTCGCCATCTGACGTTCAAGTTACCCCATCATACACTTCCCCCTTTCAATCTAACAGTCACTTCCGAAAGAAAAAAAAATAAGGCCTGAATGCAAACCAATGCTTTCCACATACCACCCCCACATCGGTGGGCAAGCGGAACCGATATCAGGTTCATCTAATGTAGGTCTGGGTTCGATTCCCGAACGAGTGTACTGATAGAGAGGTGTTTCGTAAATATTATTAGCACCACGTCTTACTACCCGTTCGGGTTATACGTACTTACGGTAATGTGTAATGGTAGGGTGATTGTGAGATGAAATGGATGCATTCCACACATTCACAAGTTGTGATTAATACACGTCTTGTCAGAGGTGAAGGAAGGGTTTGGTAATCAGATAAATCTGTACCGGGAGCGAGGATTGAACCCCAGACCCCCCAGCACAGCTCTCGGTCATTCAACAGTGAGATTGGGAACTACTAATATTTTATTTTATTTTATAACATCTTGGCATGGAATTAAATTTACATATGTGGGGTAAAGAGTTATCTTGAAAAAGATAACAAGTAGGCCTATCAATGTTTCAACCCATTCCAGCAACACCGACCAGATAAGGAAGCCGGCGTCCGCTTTACCTGGGTGTGTCATTAGTTGGGATTATCTGACCCTATGCCTGGCATATGTTCTGCTAGTAAATGTTGTCTCTACAATAGCTATAGTCGAAACAAGAAATTTTATGAAAGACATTTTAATCTATATTTGCTATGATTAATTCAGACATATTAATAAAATTAACGCGTAGTTGATTTAGAAACCAAATTATTTTAAATAATGACATTAATTACTACAAAATCAGATAAAATAAATTATCGGAGTAAAAAAAGAACAGTATTTATTTATAATTACAAATGATGTAATTTTACCCATTTAAAAATACTTTTCTATAACATATTAAAAAATACTTCAATCTGTACACTTTATATTCATATATGTCTAGTTATGCTAAAATTCAGCCTCGCACATTAGATACTTTACCTTAAGGTGCGGCAGAAAAGAGAGCGAGTAATTTTACAGTTTTTATAGCACTGCACTTTTTTTTGTCCAAAACAAATCAAATATTTCTCCAGTAGCAACATAGAGTTTAGTTTTCTGCACATGCTAATCAACAGATCTTGAATATTTGTCAAAGGTGTCCTGGAACTTTGTCAAAAAAATTTAAATAAAGAGAAAAGGTTTTGACAAAATTCCAGAACACCCTTGTAAGATATTCAAGATCTGTTGATATAGCTTAAAATTATACACGTCTTGTTAAAATTGTGCAGTAAAATTTGAATGGTAGAATTACCTTAAGAATACGGGGGGAGGGAGGGGGGATAACTGTTGTCTTTCGAATTAGCTTCTTAGTATCGGCTCTTTAAAAAGCATAATTATATAATCTTATCACAGTGACCTTGAAAAGGAGAATAACCTCAAGCCAAGTTCAGAGCACATGAAACAAAGAGTTAAGTGGGAGTGGGGTCTTAATTTCACTCAAGCATGAAGAAGAAGGGGGGGAGGGGTGTGAACGTCAAGACTTGAGTCAACTCAATAAGAGGGCAGTGACACCACGTCAGCGGGAGAGGGGGCGGATGGAAAGAGAGGGGGGGGGGGTTTAACACATGTTAAGGTGACCCGAAAAACTGAATATTTTCCTGGTCTCGCGAGTATCACATAACCCCCCCCCCCTTCCTCCCTTTTCGACAAACAAACCCGTTTCACGAATAAGTGATGTTTCACCGGAAGTTGCTCACTCGGGGTTGTGGGACCGACGGAGGACTTTTAAACATTATTTGGTTTGTAAGTTTGTTTAACAGGTTGTCCAGCAAAATCACGTTTAAAAATTCCCTGACAATTAGAGGTTTTTCATAGCAAATTTCCAACTTTTTCCAGTTACTATTACAAACATTAATTTCTACCATTATTTTTACCATTATTATCATTATTAGCACCGCGTCTTACTATACGTTCGGGTTATACAACGGTGTCTACTCAACTTGACCGATGAAATTCATGACTTTCCCCGCTGATTTCTCCTGATCATTTCTTAAAGTTCCCGAGTCAATAGTATATCACACCCTTCTACCCCCCTTTTTTTCATTAATCTTTTTTTTTTATGAATAATAATAAGTTTGAATATTTAAATAAACATGTGTTTTTTTCTGTATTAACACAAGGTTGCCACTGATATCATTGATTTCATTTTCCTGACATTCTCCAACCAAAATATAAATTATGATTATTATTAGCACCGCGTCTTACTACCCGTTCGGGCTATACGCACTTACACTAATGTGTAATGGTAGGGTGATTGTGAGATGAAATGGAGGACCTACAGTTTAACGTGGAATCCGAACCACGGTGGAGGCCTGGCATTCCCCAAATTCACAAGATGTCTTGTCAGAGGTGTAGGAAGGGTTAAACGGGCTAGAGTTACCAATCTCCGTTCAGAATTATTTTGGAAAAGCCATCACTTAGCACAGCGTTTTCCAGGAAAGATTGCCATCACAATTACCAAGTCAGATTTCAAAATTAAAAAGTTACAGTACATAGTACACCATATTACCCCAAAATATTGGATTTCTTATAAAATATACCATGAAGAAAATAATCTGCAATTTAATGGATTACACTAAAAAACTTTCCCTGACTTTTCACAACCAAATTTTCATTTCCCTTAATATCCAGGACAATGGCAACCCTGTATATTTTAATAGGAATGAGAAAAATATAAAATATATTACACAGCTATAAAAAAAGCAGTTTGAATCATATTGTAATTTACTGATTTAATGATTATTATATTTCATATTTTGATTATTTTACAAAATTCCCAGACTACTTCCAGTTTTAATGGTGGATGATGACTTGTTTTATTTATTTGATCACATATTAAAAAAAAGTTCGTATCTACTAAACATAAACGGTTTTATCAGTTATTTAAAAATATAAAATGTTATTTTATTTAGGTATTATTAACTTTTGTTTTAGTGTTTGGTTGCGAAATTAATTGGTTATTTTAGACATATTCCCTGACTTTTCCTTATCTTTAGTTAAATTCCCTGACATTTCCGGGAGCAGGCAAAGTGATAGACAACAAAGTGGCCGACACGAGAGGACAAAGTGGTAGACAGACAACTGTTAGACAGGAAGAAACAACGTGGACTAAGTGATCGACATGAGCTGGACCATGTGATAGACAACCAACCGGTAGACAAAATGAAAACAATTATTTGGAAGGCTGGGTGGGTCAAATGGCCGACACAACTTGGACTAACTGCTAGACAAGCTCATGTGTAGGAGTACAATGTGATAGACAACCAAGTGGTTGACACGAGAGGACCAACTGCTCGACAAACTTTGATATCATCCAGTTAAGAGTGAGCTAAGTGACAAAACAGTTAATTCAATACACGATTGTCCTTGTTTAGACTCGAATAATTTCTTCCCCAATCCATCAGCTTAACCTCACACTTCTTAACATATTGTTGTAGAGTTTGCTAAAGTAGAAATATAGGTGAAAATAACTCGAACTTCTAAAAGAATATCACGAATTGAACAGTCGCAATTAATTCTGAAATGCTGGCGGCAACATCAAAGAGCAGTGAGCGCTGATCCACACGTATGAACTATCTTATTTTTATATTAATAGATTAGAGGTGAGGAGGGTATAATTTAGAAGGAAGATATACACACTTTTCCATGAAGAAACTTTAAATTTGACAACACTTTTAAAATAATATGTAAAGCTAGTAACCGGAAATAAGTGACAGTAAAAATGATTTGTGTGTTTTTCAAAGAGATAATTTTAATATCTAGCCTGTATATTTGGTGCTACATATTTTTAATTTTTAGCACCACGTTATACCTACTAGAGAGTTACTAACCGTTTGCGTTATACGCCAATATACTACAGTAGCCCCATGGCTTCTTTGGTGCTGAGTGACAGCTCACAGCTGACGGCTTTGAAACGTTACCAGACCAAATTATGTAACCCTACAACGAACCAAATGATCTGCAAAAACATGTGTTTATTATGTCACTTTTGACAGTCAAAATTTAGGTATATACCTAAATTTTGGCTGTCAGAAGTCAGCTGTGAGCTGTCAGTCAGCACCAAAGAAGCCACGGGGCTACTGTACCTAAATGTTGGTTGTCAGAAGTCAGCTGTGAGCTGTCAGTCAGCACCAAAGAAGCCATGGGGCTATTGTAACTACGCTAATGTGTTTAGAGATAAGTAAGGTTGAATTTAGAGAAAATGAACCCGATTTTTCGCGGAGTGAGAGTGGAAAACCATTTATAAAAATCCCCCTTCAGTCAACCGACAGGGATCAAACCTCCAATGAATGGTCTCGACGTTTAAGGTGTCGGGTGGAGAATGATGCATCATTATTTAGTAGCGTTTTAAACCGTTTCAGAATATTTTGAGGGACGGGTGTTAAGCAGGAAGGACATTTCGTTTAAGGTACAAGATCTAGCCGTCAGGTATCAAGGAGCGGGTGGTAAGAGGATGTATACATCGTTTAAGGTACAAGATCTAAGCTGTCAAGGTTTAAAGACCGGCTGTTAGGCGAGGTGGGAGGTAAGAGAATGGATGAGATCAACATGGTCATGATCGAGCCAGACGATCTCTTGCTCAGGATGGATACAGGAAGTTGCATGGCTGAAAGGAGGTAAGAGTACAGGATGGGGACTGGAAGTTGTGCAGATCAAGGCTAGGAGTAGGAGACTGGGAGGAGGGGAGAGGAGCGATTGCCGGGCATGGTAAGAGAAGGATATGAAGGCTGAGAGGAGAGTATGGAATGGAGGCTGGAATCTAGACTCAAGGGAGGCTTCAAGGGGCAGAATGATAAATACAGGGACATAAGGTACTCGTGTAATTAAAAGCCTGTTAAGGTTAGGTTAAGTTAAGTTAGAGGAGAAAGTGATCCACCCCATTCAATGTGGTGGATCAATGTTAACCTTATGGTAGAAAGTGGTCCAGAACTGTCATTTCAACCACTACTACCATGTTTATCACTTTGTTAGTTGTGAAATAACTTGTTTGTCACTTAGCTCACTCTTAACTGGATGATATCAAAGTTTATCGAGCAGTTGGTCCTCTCGTGTCGACCACTTGGTTGTCTATCACTTTGTACTCCTATACTTGAGCTTGTCTAGAAGTTGGTCCAAGTCGTGTCGGCCACTTGACCCACCCAACCTTCCAAATATTTTTTATAGCTTGTCGAACAGTTTATTGTTTAGCAGTTTGTATGATGCCACATTTCCCTGTCATCCAAACATTCCCTGACTTTTCCAGGTTTTCTCTTTTTTTCCTCCTGTCTGTAGCAACCACGTTTAAATACTAAATTCTCGACTTATTCCCGTTTTTTCCAGACCACTTCGAATTCCCGGTTAATTGCAGTTTTACCTATTGGCAGACACCCTTTTATACGCTAATGTGTAATGGTAGGGTGATTGTGAGATGAAATGGAGGACCTACAGTTTAACGTGGGATCCGAACTACGGTGGAGGCCTGGTATTCCACACATTCACAAGTTGTGATTAATACACGTCTTGTCAGAGGTTAAGGAAGGGTTTGGCAATCAGATAAATCTGTGCCGGGACCGAGGATTGAACACTGGACCCCTAGCACAGAAGTCTAACACCTTAATTTGTATTAAGAACGCAACAATTTTTTAATATAATTTTTAGACACAGGCACATTATGAAATTATCAACACATTAAAAAGGATCGCCTTACACATGTATAGTTTAAAAAAAATGTGACACATATTAAGATGATAATGTTGGAGATATGAGGAAAAGTCAATGTTTTTGCAGTTTTTATATATCAAAACTTTTTTTTGTCAAAAATAAATAAACTATTACTCCAGTAGCAGAGTTTAGTTTAATTTTATTCACACGACGACCTAAACATTTATTGAATATCTGTCTAGAGTGTTCTGGAATTTAATGACAACTTTTTCTCTTGATTTAAAAAAGTTTTCTCATCTAATGCCGCTATGTTCATGACAGATATTCAACAAATGTTGATACCAGCGTGTGAAGAAAATTAAACCATTATGTTTGTAGCCTAATGGATCAATATTTTTTTTATTTTGGGGAAAAAAAAATTGACACAAAAACTGCAAAAATACTGGCTTTCCCTCGCCTCCCCTTCCATCCCACCTTAACGTGTACTTTCTAAACACGCCGACCGCACACCGATGGGACACGAAAGATCAAAATAATAATAAAAGAGTCAACCTCGTGTATGGCCCAGTTTTTAGTGATGCGATGGAAGGAGACAGATCATCGAATTACGACCGGATGTAATGCTAGGGTAAAGTTTGAATCACACGTTCGCCGAAAAATAGAGAGCAGAACCTGTTTTAGTAGCGCAGCAATTCACACGCTGTATGTTGTACCCATGATGCATTGCAACGCTTTAAAACAGCTGATTATCAACATATTTTATTTTCTAGTGGATAAACATATTCTAGATCATTCTCCCGATGTATGTTTTCAAATTATAACGCTGTCTCGTGGCACAATCCAATACATCGATACAAGCTTTACATTAACGGGTTATTTCAAATCTCCTCACAACAACCAACGAAGCTGTCTGCTCGCTTCTAGCTCTACAGCGCATGCGCACTGATGTGAGATGGTTGTATCTGGGATTTGACTGGTTCTCCCGTGCCGAACATCTCAGACAAAGCGGACGAAGTAGAGATGAGTCGAAGTTTTAGCGGAACAACTCACGCCGATGAGGCGGAAATCTTGTGATTGGCCAAAAGCTCGCCACGTGACTCCCCGTTTCTCTTCTGCGCTAGTTTTTCGGCTAAGGTGTGAACCCATAGTTACAAAAGAGAACGTCCTTAAATTTAAGTAAATTTTTTTTTTCGCTCCTGCGATTACAACCTTTTCTGACTTTTTACGATTTGAAAAATCAGATTATTTTAATCATTTGATTATATTTAGATATAAGGATTAATGATATAGCAAGTGATAAGAAAGTTTACAATACTTTAATTGCAGCAAGTAAATAATATATAAGTTAAATTTAATAACTAATATTTCTGACGCTATGGAGTTTAATTATAGTATGGTCAGTAGAGTTGGAACAGGGCAAAAAGGAGAAGGGAATATCACGGGCGCGGACGTTTAATCACTTCACTCTGTTTTAAAATTAATCAAGCTTTAGGCACAGCAATGAGGAAACTAGGTCGTTATTTGACAATAAACATTTTACTGCACAATTTTAAAATTCTACATTTCATGAGTTATAAGGAGTCAGTCAAACTTGCTATTTTACGCAAAATTGTTAGGTAAGCAATGCATGGAATTGAAATTTAGTATAAGTAGACATTAATAGGAGGTGTACATACACAGTAAAATATTTATAATAGTTACTATAATAAATAAAAGTTGTTGAATATCTGTTAAAAGCATAGAGGTATTAAGGGAGAAACTTTTATAAATGAAGAGAAAAAGTTGTCAAGTTCAATCGCAGGACAACCTGGACAGAGATTTCACCATATGTAGAAAATTAAACTCTTATGTTTATAATAGACCAATATTTGATTTATTTTGTAAAATAAAAATTTCGCTATTAAAATACCATCGCCCTTAAAACGCGTCCTCTAGATTCCCACTTTAAGACGTTTAAAACTGCAAACAAAACGAATCCACCCTAAAAGAAGGAAAGACCGTACGTAAGTCGTGGAGGGTGTTCTAAACGACCCAACCAGGAGTGATCCCCTCAGGAGGGAGTCTGCGCTCTCCTCTCCCTCCTATCAAATACCAAGACCGTCCGTCATATGGTCCGGAGATGGGGAGGTTTGTGGGTGGAAGAGAGGGGGATAGAACCCGGTATGTCGCGCAGCTGCCTCGAGTTCGAACATAATATAACAATACTAGGGAGTCCGAAAAACTTGCAGGTGGTTTCTGTCGGTTAAGGGGAGGGTTTGACTGCCTCGTCTAGTTCACCCTCCCACGAGCTCCACTTTCCAAGGCGAGGAGGGGGGGGGGGGNGGGGGGGGGGGGGGGGGGGGGTGGACTGAAAGCACCATATTCACGAGCTATAGTAAGTATAATAGCAGGCACTGAGGTACCATAGAACGAAAAAGGGCGGGGGAAATGTTTGCACCATAATCACTTGCTATATATATCACAGCTTCTTACTACCTGTTCAGGTTATACGCATAAATAGGGCTTTCCTTAGCAGATTTGGGGCCCTGGGCAAAATTAATTTTTGAGACTCCTATTACCTCCCCCTTCCACCACCCAACCGTAAAAGTAATTAATAACTTAATTTTAGTTCAATGTTTAAAATATATGCCCATTTTTATTCGTATAAGTCATCAAATGCCCCAAGAGGGTAAATATACCTTGATTTTGGTTGGAAGAACAGTAGAGAAAATACAAACATAGTTCTTTGCGGCCAACTCTGATAATATTATTTGTGTTATTTGATAGTTATTGATAATAATATCTATCAAAAGTTACATCTGCAGATGACATGACTCTATGTGTGAATATATTAACAATGTTTTAGTAACTTTAGTAACTAACTTCTACTGTTCTTCCTACCAAAATCATACTATACATGTAATCATTAATGCAAGAAACCATGTTTTTATAAGATTACTTATTAAGGGTTGATTTCGCCCCAACCCTTCATTCGGGTTCCTTCCCCAAAGGGTATAAAGAACAACTGTGCCAAGTTTGAATTATATTGGTCAATGCGTTCAAAAGTTGAGACACATCCACAACAGACAGTTGAAAAATCGGGTCAGTTAAAACACACAGCTCGTTTCACTCGTTAATAAATAAATAAAACAGCAAGATTATATTTTTATTTGTTTCTTACAGTATTGACAATATATGCTTGATCGCTTATATTATTATTATTATTAGTCCCGCTCGGGTTATACGCACTTACGCTAATGTGTAATGGTAGGGTGATTGTGAGATGAAATGAAGGACCTACAGTTTAACGTGGAATCCGAACCACGGTGGAGGCCTGGCATTCCTCACATTCACAAGATGTCTTGTCAGAGGTGAAGGAAGGGTTTTGTTAGTCAGATAAATCTGTTCCAGGACTGAGGATTGAACCCCGGACCCCCGACACAGAAGTACGACACCTTACCCCCTTAGACCACAAGAAATCACCCTTTT
>CABFVZ010001504.1:161201-177036 GCA_902151445.1 Timema monikensis | reverse complement strand
CCCCCCCCCATGGTATTTGTTAATCTTTATTTTTATAAATAACAATAGGTTTAAAAATGTAAATAAATAGTTTTTTATTTGTATTAATAAAGTCTACTAGGAATTAGAAAAAATATATAAGCCTAATATAATACACAACTACAAAAAAAAAGTTTTGAATTACATTGTAATTTACTGATGTAATGATTAATATATTTCATATTTTGAGTAAAACAACATTTTTCCGGATATTTTTTTGTAATTTACCAAATTCCCGACTTATTCCCGTTTTTTCTCGACCACTTAAAATTTCCGGTTAATTCTAGTTTCCCCTGATTTTCCAGGATGGTAGCCACTCTAATTTTAGAAGTAATTTACCAACATTTGCGTGGAAGGAGAGCGGGAAACCATGTAGGAAAAAAAATTCCCTCAGTAGACCCGACCAGGATTCGAATCCCGATCTCCCAGTCATCAGCAGGCCAGTCCAACACAAGAGTGACGCCTTAAGATTGTTCGGCCACTGAAGCGGGTGCCAAAAAACCAGGGGAATAGGACAGCGGAGGGGGGGGGGGACCTAAATGCAAAGCTCATATAGCCTAGTCTGGTTCGTTGGTTACTACAAGGCCACGCTTTTTAGCCCGATCAGTTGTACAGAGAGTATTATTCTCTAAATTTTGTCCATCTTTCCTACCATTCAAATGCAGATACATTTATTCTAAATTCTACCTTCATCTTCTTTTTGTTTACCCATTAACGTAATCAAAATTAGTGTGGCCCGGAAGGTTGATTAAAGTATAATTTTGGTAGGAAAGAAACTTTCAAAAAAATACAAACGTGATATTTTTCCGCGGCCAACATTGAGACCTAATATTTTACTCTAGGTATATCCAGGGAATCAGCCGCAGTCGAGTCATACCGAGCAAGCTGCCGCCATCTGTTGGCGAAGATAGTAACAATGTCATCTGGTCAACACAACGAATACTCCAACCGTTAATATCAGTTTTATAGTGCCGAGCCACAACCTTTTTTTTATTCATTTCTCCTCGCGAGATATGAGTTGATACACGTACAAGACCCATCCCACTAACTCCTCCACAGAAAAATCTGGAAGCACCGAGGATCGAACCTGCAACCTCTTGTTGTGCCTCACTGTTCAGTCGGTCCTTGTATCTGCCAATCACCCTCTCTACTGTCTAGTCCGCTCCACAGTCCATTTCTCTGAGCCGTCCGTGACGAGTTCCCCACTGTACTCAGCGCCCATGAGAACTCCGCTTTCTATTGGCTTGCTTGGCGGCCACTATCAACCACGTTTCCCGGCACGAATTCGAAGCTCCCTTTTCTCCAATTGGACAAGGCCAGGCAGCAGTGGAGAATATTTAGCACGGTGGTTCCTGTCTGTACCCAAACCGGGTACGCCGTTTGAAAGCGCTAATAAATTGTCGTGCTTTGTATAGAGCAATTTTGTCTGAACTCCTCCTCATTCCGCCGTCATCCTGCACCTCCCACCGCGACTCTATCCTACCTCCCACCGCGACTAACGTTGCCGGGACTCTATCCTACCTCCCACCGCGACTAACGTTGCCGGGACTCTATCCTACCTCAAACCGCGGCTCACGTTGCCGGGACTCTATCCTACCTCCCACCGCGACTCGCGTTGCCGGGACTCTATCCTACCTCCCACCGCGACTCGCGTTGCTGGGACTCTATCCTACCTCCAACCACGACTCTATCCTATCTCCAACCGCGACTCACGTTGCTGGGACTCTATCCTACTTCCAACCGCGAATCACGTTGCCAGGGCCCTATCCTACCTCCCACCACGACTCACATTGCCGGTACAATCTCGCCGACCTTTTTCCTACCCCTACCCACACGGGTTGGAACACGTCGTCGTCGTCGTGACATAAACCAGTTACCCCTGAAGCCGCAGTGAGGGATAACACTCTGGATCCGTAGTCAGAAACTCTGATAACAGAGGTTCTCATAATTTTGTTTTAAGTATTGCCAATAAGTGATATCTGCAGATTACATACTTGACGTATGAATAACATATTTAAACAAGTTTTAGTAACTTTTATAACCGTCAACACACAATTATTTATAAAATTTTAAACAACTCTGTTATAAGTAAAATAACGGTAACCTTATTAATAATAACTTTATCAGAAGTAGAGCCTACCCGGCGTTGCAATGCATTGCGTGGCTACCCCGGGAAACGCAGAGAAAATCTCTTAAATTTTATTTATTATGGCCCAGTTTTTAATGTACCATATAAAAAAATCTAATCAAAAATTTAAAATTACAGTTTGGAGGCGTAGTATATGTTGTGCACAAGGGTTCATATTTTTTTAAAATTCCAGTCCTCTTTGTGCAGTAGATATTGCACAAGGCTCACAAACAAAATTTTCGTTTTACTCATTAATTAAAATTTCCTCAGAAAAAAACATTATTTTAATTATTAAATCAAACACTTTTTTGAAGTAAATATGGGACAAAATTGATCGCTATTTACAGTAGCATATTTAATAATAGTAATAAACTAGTCATCAGTAAACTAATAAAAACTAAAAAAAACATTCTTATTTTCATGTAAAACACTCCCCAGGTAATCTACTGAACCAATTTTGAACAAAATCGTTAGAGAAATTTAAAAAAAAAACTTACTAGAAAATTTCCTAATTGTGGATCCCCCCTTTATTAGTTCGGGGGCAAATAAAACGCCAAAATTCAAAATAATCCCGAGGCAGGAATGTTCAGAGAGCAATATTTTATCTATATAGGAATCAACTTTTTTTCTTCTTCGGAAAATCGATTCAGACTATCCGGGTCACCTAGAGTCCCCCATGAACCAATAAAATGATAACAATTGTCAATGTTGATCACAAATAAAGTATTTTACAAACAGTTTTATCTTAGTTGAATCCTACTATAGGCCATCTACGGTAAGGTGGTGGTAAATGACAAATAGCAGAAAGTTCTTTAGCAAACATTGGCTGTAAATACTACTAGAATAGTTTTATATGTAACACTTTTTATTAATAATATTGTATTACAATAAAATAAAGACCACATATGTGGTCTAGTGGTCCGAGTTCCAGGCTACAGACCCAAAGGTTCCAGTGTTCGATCCCTGCCGATTCCAGATTTTTCAGTAAAGCAGCGAGTCTGGAAAGTGGTCAGACTCAGTTTCATGAGGACAATTGAGAATCTACTTGGGAGGGAAGTATCAGCTCCGGTCTAGAAAACTGAGATTAACGGCCGGAAGGGGGGGGGGAATGTGCTGACCTAATGACACCCTCTATCCGCAAATATTGGCATTATCATTGCTAATGGCGGCGCCATCTCGGTCGGTATAACTAGGTTGCGGGTTTACACCATTTAGTTTCTTAGTCGATGGGAATACGCCCCTAGAATATTTGACACTCTGTATAGTGTACATAAACTGGTACCCTGAATTTGGTATGCAGCCCGTAGTGTTAAGGCCTTTTATCCAAGCAAAATACTACTATACAATAGGATTATGATAGTTAACAAGGCCTTCCCAATTACAGTCTTCAAGTAGTAACCCGAGACGGTGTTGTATTATAATAGTTAGAACAATGCACCGTCGACATAATTCAAGAGGCTCGTGCGTGCGTGTTTGTCAACTACACGCTCGACATGCTCGCAACATTAGTCCTAAAGAGATAGGGAACGAGAGCGTGTGAAAATGCCTACGTAACGTGAGGTGACCTGACGCAACTTTTTTTCTCCTGTCATAGGCAACGATGGGAGGGATAAGGCACAACCCCTGCCTGTGGTAATTTTTATTTTCTCAATTACGACCTTTTTTTTAAAAAAAAGGAAAATGTTTCTAACGATTTTGATCAAAATGGGTAATTGGAGTGTGCTGTACTGACTTGATAAATAAAAATCTATTTTCGTTAAAAAATATAGGACTTATTTTACATCTATTATTGTTTTCATCTTGGGTCAGTTTTTTATTCAAGCCATATATTTTCCACTACCGGCTTGCTCGGCCAACAACCTGTCCCCGAACGTTAATTCATCAATGTTAAAAGGGTAAAACCACATTTTAACGATGATAAATTTTTCGGCCATATCGGGAATCGAATCCGAAACCCTTAGCTCAGTAGATAGACACGTTACCGACTGAGATAAGGTGCCGTATTGAGGCAGTTTAATGACAAATTTATTTTTATCACTGCGTCTTACAATCTCATCAGGTTATAGACATTGTAATGATGAGGATAGGGATGAGGAAGGAATCTTTTAGAAGATAATTTACCCGAATTTGCATGGAAAGCGAATGGAAAATCTTTTAGAAAAAAAAAACACTCAGTAGACCCGACAGGGATCCAAAACCCGATATCTGTGGCCAGTCTTACATGAGTGTGACATCTTAAACTGTTCGTTCACTGAAGTGGATTGTTTAAAATCAATATGAGTAGTGTTTCACATGATTATCGTAATAATGTTTTTATGAAAAGGAAAAATTAATTTTAAGGTAATTCAATTAAAAGAGATTTTTGAAATTGCATTTCCTAATAGAATTATGTTACTAGGTATACTATAAGGTAAATTTTGTGTGATTGTGGCATAAAATTTATATTTCTGTTAAAAAGTAGCATTTTCCAATATTTCTTGAAAATATTTTATTGTGGTATTTATATTCAAAATTTAAAAAAAAAAAAGTTAGTGATAGCTTAAAGAAACTCCTTGAAGAGCAAAGCAAACAGTTCAGATAAAAAAAAAAGGACATATAATCCTGTTTCCTTACAACATATTAATCAAACTCCGAAATATTTTATTAGGCCTAACTTATGTCATGGACTGGGTGTCTTTTTTCAAAATATATTTCTAATTATTCAACCTCGGTGGCCGTGGAGTAAAATGCTAGCCTCAGGACTCAAATGTTTGTGGGTTCAAACCCATCCAAGGTCGATGGATTTTTCTTGTGCAATAAAAAATCTGTAGCACAACTTCCTTTGGAAGGGAAGTAATACCCTTGGTTCTGTGTCGATTGTGCCCTGTAAGAGAACCCTTGAAGTTATGTGAGAATAATACCCTTACCAGCAAAATTGGTAGGCCCTATCGCTTTCGCTCATAGAACTTATCGTGTGTTGATATAATCAGTCGGTTCAGAAAGAGAACATTAAATATAGCCTATCAAATAAATAATAATTATAATTTATATATTACTTTGGTCAACTATGTAATATTATTCAAGTTATTTTAAAAAGGGAGTGGCGTTGATATTGGCTATACTATTTGATAACAGATGGCAGCACTAAATTAATTTGGGTTAAAATTAGACTTTCCCCCCTGAACCTTTCTATGAAAAGTTTCTTAAAATCTGAGAGTAGCTTCAACTCATGGAAAAAAAAAAACAAAAAAAAAAGAGCCAATATGACAATAACTTTCTTTCATTTTGATGGTATTTTTGGTTTCTTCCGTTTGATCTTCCAATTTATTAAATGTATAACAATTACATATACATTTTTTTGAAATGGGGGTAAGAAATGTGGGTTTTAAATTAGACCAACATGTATAGTAGTTATTGTTATATTCACCTTGGGGTATTGGGTAAAAGCGATATTGTTGTCGATTTAGTTAAAATTAATTATTATTTATTCCGAAGTAAGCCTATTTAGCATGCTCTTTCTGAACCGACTGATTAAATCAATTGTACATGAGAATTTCTATCACCAAAAGAGTCTATCAATTTTTTCAGGGAAATATATTTTCACATACCATCCAGTGTTCTTTTTAAGCATCACAATCAACATGGAAGCAACAGCGTTACTCTCTCTCTGAAGGAAAATGTGTCACAGATTTGTATTACTTTAGCTCAAGTTTGTGGAAAGATTGGTCAGTACTAATGAACCGTTGTCCAGGGGATGTACTAATGTACTGATAGTGCAACCTTTATGTGGAGGCTCTTTATATGTCCCGATCTGATGAGATGATAATGGTAGTGAATATGACCAGATGGAGCCAATCAAGCTCTTAAACCTAGTTTAAACCCCAACTAACCAAACCCCCTGGTGACCAAGGGAATTGTTCCTCTTTCGAAAATAAAATCCCTTGGTACTAGCCGGGTATCGAGCCCGGTACCTTTAGGTCAGCCAGCTATGGGTGCTGACCATTACATTATGAGGCCAGTTAAAATATAAAATAATTATGGGGTAGTGGAAAAATGATTAACATTACAATGTTAAAAAATATATGAAATAATTTGTGAGTTTATTTGTAGACATTAATAACATTGAAATTTAAAATAGCCATTTATAGGAAAAGTAACTTATTTGTTCCCCTGTGTTTGATATGTGTGAGTAAATCTTCAAACACTATACAAACATTCAGTTCACTCAATGAACAAATAGATTAATACAAGAGAATGTATTATTTGTTTGTCCTTTAGAGTGAGTTCCATTGTGAGTATAATACAAAATAAGCTAACATGATAATTGTTTCGGATGTTTTGCTTTGGTCAGGACAAGAATAAAGTTTCATACAGTACTAACAAAAAAAAGTTAAAACAAATAACATATTATTGTATTATTTATTTAACACACCAATATATTAATAAGAACATTTTTGAAACAAAGGTAGCATAGGCTACATACATTGTTTGTCACTCTTGTTTACCTGAGACAAATAAATGGATTTTATTCCTGTCTTAACAAACCAACAAATATTATAAATAATATTTAAATCCATTTATCTAGGTACTATACTTGTCGCTGACCTTCTTGGTCTTTAGGCACAGTTCTCACTTTGGGACCTGATGTCCGTGGGCTCGAACCCAACCAGAGGTTATCGGATTTTGATTGAGAGATAAAAATCTGTAGCATAGCTTCCTTCAGAGGGAAAGCATAGCTGCCTGTCCTATGCCAATTGTGGTGTGTTAAGAGAGCTCTGGCGGGTAGCTTATGTGAAAATAGCTTTCCCGGCAAAATTGGTAGGCACTTTCCCAGTTCTTTCTCATAGCAGTTTTCGTGTGCTGATATATCAGTCAGTTCAGAACGTGTATGTTATATACCTTAAATAAATAAAATATAATACTGTACTTTCTAAATAAATGACCGATTGTCAGTATGCTTTCTGCCATAATCTAAGTTTGCTGCAACAGGTATAACTTCTGCATTGGATGCAAGAGGGAATTCCAACAGATCTGCATTGGCACCCTATTATTTAATAACATTTTGTAGACAAAACTCATGCACCTAAGTAGGTAATTGGGCCAACGCACAGAGATTATAAAACAGGACACTATTTATCAAATGCCACTTTCAATCAATGTCCTCCAGTTGGTTTCCCAATTACTCCTTTACTTGTGTGCCAATTCAGAAAGAGAATTTGCCTTATTCCTTAATTTGATAGCGGTCGATTAAATCAATAAAAATAATTATTTTCTCTCCTTTTGTCTTGATACTGTAGTCGTTATGCACAAGAAAAGTCACCCTTCATTCATACTTTTGAAAGTCCTGGCAATGAGCGTTAAAAGGAATAAGTTACACTTGTAACTAAAACAACATCTGTAACTATAACGATTTTAAAGAAACATTTTCTTAGCAGATCTGGATTTGAATAATAAGCCTGATAAACGAACTCCTTCCGTTAGTAAATATTACATTCTGCACCAGACACAGCTTTTAAAAAGAGTTAATTTATACATTTCAAACTTCCAAAAGTATTTTGCTGTTCTAAAATGTTTTGTACTCTTAGGTACTCAATGGGTCATTGTACTTATAAAAAATGCCAGCAACTCCTTTGTAATTTTGAGGCTAGGAGTTAACACATTTATCACATATTTTCCCATAATTAGATACTCTTTCTGGCCACTTAAAACTACAGTAGCCTCATGGCTTCTTTGGTGCCGAGTGCCAGCTCACAGCTGATGGCTTTGAAATGTCACCAGACCAAATGATGTATCCCTACACTGAACCATATGATCTGCAAAAAACATGTGTTTTAGCAGCTTTAGCTTATGACAGTCAAAATGTAGGTATATACCTAAATGTTGACTGTCAGAAGTCAGCTTTTAGTCAGCACCAAAGAAGCCAAGGAGCTACTGTATAGAGCATCAATGGAATAACTTGTGACCATCAGTTGTTTCCACTGGACAATTTATAATAAAAAATTATTCATAAGACAGGTTTTTTGGGTTTCTTATAAGAAACCTTACATAAAAGAACAGAAAACCAGGTTGGGAATTAATATCGCAGGTCAACCAACTAACTCTCTGCTGACCTTCACAAAACAATCCTGATGAACAGCTGTTGAGTGATGACTTCAACAGCTTATTTTCAAAGGGCGAGTCTTGTTGGTGTTTGTGTGGGGTTTCTTTCCAATTTATTCTGCTTTGTCACAATTAATAATAGAATCTGTTACCATATGTCAAAAACTCTGAAGAGACACAAGTTTATCTTCTGAGCATTGTGAAAAGGAATTATGGCTTTTGAAAAAAAGTACAAGAACTTATTTCTTTGTCATCCTATGCCTCATTACAGACTTTCAGATCTACATGTTGCAATGCTGCTAATGTGTGAAGAATTTTTCCACGAATTCGCAAAACTCCACACACACCAAGAAATAAAATGGATCCAGTTTAAAAGAGTATTTTGTGTGATATCCCTCCTTTGGGTTAAGCCTTTAGATTATTTCATTGAGCGCATTATTAGTCTATATTCAACAGCTGCAATATCTGCAAAGAGTCCACAAAAACATTTATCACTGCGTTGGGTGGTAGGGTCAACTCAGAGATCCTCCAACTGTTGCAAGTATTGCATGGAGGATTTGGCATAGTGCTGCTGTTCCACTTCATATTATTATGAATCATTTGTTAAACAGTTTAGGTGGAGTTCCCAGTCTATCTTTGTTTAAGTTAACCTAGTATATTCGCCAGTGTAAAAAAAAAATAGATTCATAGTTTTACAGTGGAACTACCATTGATGTTTTATCAGTTGTAGACATACAAGGCATTCATTTCCTTATTTACTTTAGAAATTTGTATTCATCTGCATAATTGCTCATTCATGCATGACCTTATATAAGTGTGCTCCAAGGCCATAGTCAGGGGGTGGTTTTGGGGGTTCAAACCCCCACCCCCTGAAATGTTATAAACAAAATATATATATGGATTTAGTTATGGTTCAAGCAATATGAAAATTAAGGTACAAGTACAAATTAGGGAGCTGTGTTACCACAAAAAGCACTTCAGAGAGCTTCTTAGAAGTATTAAATATTTAGAATTTTTCATAGCCTTCAGCGGTTAGAGGGTACTGTTGCCATAAAACACTTCAAAGAGATTCCAGAGGTGTTATGCCAGGCCTCCACCGTGGTTCGGATTCCAAGTTAAACAGTAGGTCCTCCATTTCATCTCACAATCACCCTACCATTACATATTAGCGTAAGTGCGTATAACCCAAATGGGTAGTAAGACGCGGTGCTAATAATAATAATAATAATAATGAGGTGTTTAATATATAAAAATTTTCCTAGCCTTCGACAGTTAAGGGCTGTGTTGCCATAAAAAAAACACTTCAGATAGCTTCTAAAGGTGTTTAATATCTAGAATTTTCCCTAGCCTTTGGTGGATAGAGGGTAATGTTGCCATAAAAAAAACACTCTAAGAGAGCTTCTACAGGTGTTTAATTTCAGAATTGTTCTCAGCCTTCGGCTGTTAGGGGGTTGTGTTGTCAAAAGAGACACTTCAGATAGCTTATATAAATCTATAAATTATCATTTATAATTTTTTTATAACCTCTGGCAATTGGCTGATGTGCCCACCAAGCCTCCCCCCTGGCTACGGCCTTGGTGTGCTCTAATAGCACGAGAATAGGCATAGCCACAGAAAATGTGGGTATTTGTTTGCCTTGGTAAGAATGTTGGTAAATGTCAGCGCACAGGTGATGTTAAAATGGTTTAAAGAAAAGCATAGTTAAAAAACAAATTGCTTGTTATGAAAGTATTGACTGCCAAAAGTAAAAACTCAACATAATAATATAGTCTTGCAAATCATATGGTTTGGAGAGTTGACACACGAGAATTGATCTTTGTTACATTTGCTAGCTGTGAGTTACTACCATTCCTATGGCAAATGGCCTTTAGGTATGACATCAGAAGAGGGAACTCGACATGTTGTACAACAGCATCTAAGAAATCTTTTACTGATGTTATAATGAATCTAGTGATCATATATTTAGCAAATCAAATTTGGTATATGTAAAGCAGGTTTTTCACCCAGCTTTCCTGCTCAGGGTGTCTGAGTTGGAGAAACAAAAATTAGTGACTTTTTAGTGACTTTTTTGACCACAAAATTCCTTCAGTAAACGACCGAACATTATATTATGCATATATAGGCATAATGAACTCGCACGCAAAATTAAACTTTAACTAGATGGTGAACATTAACTCTGTACTTGGTATCACGGTAAAAAGAATCGGACAACTTGTGGCTAGCGTATGGCATCATGGGTAGTAGTGGGTGTTTCAACATTTGACGCATTGTTATGATGCACGTGAAATTCGGACAAAAATATCTTTGTGTATGGCCCAAATATTAAAAATTCGTGACTTTTCAAGGAATTTCATGACCTTTTTTGCAATGAATTTACTAACATTTTTGTGATTTTTGTGTCTTTCATGGCCTAGTAGACACCCCACTGTATTTTTTAGCACCACATTGTAATGATACCATTTTGGAACCCCTAATATATTAAAAAAGTCATGGCTGAAGTGTATTTTTCTTAAAAGTAATCTATGTAAAATTTCCTTTTAATACTTCAGCCATGGTAAATCACATTCTTTTAGAAGTAATGTTGATTTCTTGCACCATTAAACTTATATTTTTTCTTTCAAAGATAGACTTCATAGTGTTTACCAAAAAAAGCTAGTGACGCTAGCTTCCTCTACCCTATCGGAAGCTAGCCTTCACAACACCTGTCGCCAGGAATCTTTCTATTAGTTGGTTTTGACACTGTAGACGAGGGGACCAAGAGGCAAGGGGTAGGTCATATAAAAACTACTTTTGCTTATGAATATATAGCAGTAATACAAAATATTAACAGTGCTGGTAGCATAAATCTAAAGATTATCCATAGAGTACATAGAAAATGTTAAAGAGTGAAATTTGTTAATCTCCTATCTCATCTTAATAAATCTTGTGTGACATTAAAAGTCTTATTTATTTTATTGAAATAAATATAATAAATATTCAGATCACAGAACAGTGTGAGTGTACAGCAAGGCATAGTCGCGTCGCCATCTTCGTAACTTCATATCACTTTAATTGGCGCTCAATCATGGGGCTATAAATACCAATTTTAAACTGTATCATTTTAATTGGCGCTCAATCACGGGGATATAAATACCAATATTAAACTGTATCATTTTAATTGGCGCTCGACCATGGGGCTATAAATACTAATATTAAATCATATCATTCTAACCGGAGCCCATCGTGGGCCAAGATCATTTTAATTGTCACTCAATCGTGGGATAATAATTTCAAGAACATTTTAAAGTCTACTCGTTTTACACACCACCTGCTTTATTCCTGTGTAAACTTGACAAAGGTGGAAATGAAGGTAAAGCTACTTATGAGTTAGGTCAGTCAGTAAATGGAGGAATTTTATCTTTGCTCATTTCTTACTTCCCAGAATTTTGCAGGTAGCCATTCCCATTCAAGTTGAGAGTGAATGATTTTAAAGAAATTAGTTATGAACTAAATTAAACACAATATTTTGACGTGTAAGCTATAGTATGTTAATAAAGGCCTTTAAACAAGCTCACTCTTGAATTATGAGAAACTAGAGATTGTTTAAGAAAGGTTTGCCATTCACCCCAGTAGCACAAAAGATTTAGTAGATTTTGGCATCACATGAATCTTAGGAATGAATGAATTTCAATGACAACAATGAATAGATTTGAATGTACTCACATGAATGTATTGTAGCTTTAAAAGATCAACAAAGACTTTTTAGTTCTCTCAATAATGCTTTACTGATTTGAGCAGTATAGGTTACAAATGAGTAGAAATGTTAATATTTAAAAACTTTTTTTTTTTTAAATATTTTTACATCAGAAAAATTAATGTGAATTATAATATTGGTACTTAGTTTTTCTTTTTGGTGGAAATAGATTAAGCTTCGGTTGAATACTTCAAATACTTTCTAGTTACTAAATTGGAATAATTACCTAATTTATATTTTGGGTCAGAAATAACCTTGCAACAAATTTGCTCAGCGTAGACCTGCTATTGAAATTTTACAATTATCTGGCTTCTGAACTACACCAACCCTTATTGTATTTAACTATTGTATCTGAACTAGGACAACCCTTAGTGTATTTAACTATTGTTCTATCTGAACTATGACAACCCTTAGTGTATTTAACTATTGTTGTATCTTAACTATGACAACCGTTAGTGTATTTAACTATTGTTTTAAACAATGGTCAGGTAGTAGCTAGTTTATATATATATATATATATGTTTACTAAGCTGAAGTATAATCTAATTAAAAACCGGAAACTATTTTTCTTCAACCAGGATTGGAATCTTTAAAATTGTTTAGAGATCTTTACCCAACAAGAACAATAATTGATAAATTTTTGGTTTGACTCCCTACTATATACTTTTATAATTTTTACAAACAAAATAAAAATCTTTAAGTCTCAAATCTAAATGTTTTTTTTAATGATCTTAAATCTAAATGTTTGTTTAATGCTATATGTATAGTATTCAAAGTGTTTTTGTTGAAGAATTTAAAATAATTAGGTCTTCAGATGGGTCAAATCCTCTTTCTCGAATCAGAATCTTAAATTTTCTTTCTAATCTCGAATACAAATTAGAATCCTTGAATATTTAAAAATAATGAATAATGTGAATAATTTTTTTTTAATAAGAATTAAAAAACCTGCAAATTAAATATTGGTATTATTGGAATCTGAGCATTCCTGTGTGTTAATAATAATAATACATTATTTTATTGCTATATTCAGACAAAGAAAAAGCGTGTATATAAACTGCCGTAAGAAGCGTACCATTCCCACAAAATACATCAGAACCAGCCCAGCTATTTCATTTTAACATTCATTGAGACTAACGTGCTCGAGTATAAGTTAGCGTAATGGACAAAATAATGAAACACTCACCATACGACTCCAAAAGCTCCATATCCAATCGGCCTGTCGGGTTGTACATCCTGGGTGTGCGTATGTGCCGGCGTCTGGTGGGGTTGGTAATAGGGTTGAGCCGCCGCTAGGATGGCTTGCTGATGTCCTCCCCCTCCTCCGCCCCCTTGCATAAGTGACATCGAGACAGACATAGACACCCTGGAGTGTCTGCTTGGACCAACTACAGCCATGAAGTAGCAGTGAACCCGTGCAAAAGAAAACTTTTTTTTTTGACACTACCTTCCTTTTCGAGATTGATTTTAAATATTAATTATTTAAAAATATATATATCAGCCTCCCACGCACTAACACACACGGACGCGAATAGTCGAGTTTCACTGGCCCACCTGATGACTATCCAAAATTGTTGTTTAGTCACTCAAAATGTTACTGATTGGGGGTGTTTCTTTCTCTTTTGGACGGGGGGGAGGAAGAGAAAAGGGTACGCCTGTCACCAATGTGGCATTAGTTTAGTATTTGTGAGTCCCTCAACACTTTCTTTGTGAAGAAAGTTGTTGTAGGGATTGGCAGTGTTAGTACGAAACATGTGACGTACTATTTTATCAGCTCCGTATTTCACTGAACCATTTTTCCCCCAAGTTCGTCACGATAAGGTAATGTGAAAGAGAGACAAAACAAAATTCTTAGAGAAAATAATGATAAAATGTACTCACACGTTTAAATAAGAGCCACAAATAACTTAAAAGAGCAGAATACAAAGCAATTTTTTTTTAGTGTAGATATTTAAACACTTTGTTCACTGTCTTCTTTCTTCCTTTCATTATCAACGAACTTAACTGCAGGGATGGTTATAAATTGACACAACTAAACGAATAATACACTTGTGATAAAAATGTGGTCTTAAACAGTCCTGAATATTGTATCTCCATCCCCTTCTTGTCAATTAAATTAAAACTAAGACACACATCGACAAAACATACCCTCCCCATACACTTTATTCCAGCAGACAAAGGGAATCCGACGTCTGCAGAGAAGCCTAGGCTACTGAACTGAACAGCTGCACAAAAGCGATCACGTGACCGGCCGCAGCGCAGCACTAGCGCGACTTCTCGACAAGTTGCGAACTATCTTGTTTGGCGGAGAATTCGAACGTTTTTAAACAAATAATTGATTTAAAAGGTAGAGTGGTCCGATAAATAGATTATTTGTTGAAAATAAAATCTATTTTAGCTTGATTTAGCGTTTTTATGTATTCACTTACAATATATTGATATTTACGTTCGATAACAAAGTATAACACCAATGTTACAATGTGTAAAACAATTTCTTGGAAAAATTTCATTGAATAAAAAATTTAATCATCTATACATGAAAATATTAAAAACACTTTTTTTCCCATTATTTAATTATCTAGGTGGTGCTAAATTATACTCGGTTTGCTAAATATTCCATTCCTAATTTATTAGAAATATCCTCAAAAATATTAGTTCTAATTAATAGATTATTTAACAATACTACCATCCTTTTAAATTTTATTGTACCAGGCAATGCGCACAAAGGAATTACATCTCAGCAAATTAAAGGGAAATAGGGGAAGGATAAACCACAACAATTCAGGTAACTTATTTTTAATGCCTGTTGTAATTAGTCAGGTTAAATCAATTTCTTTTCATTTAGTTCTTTTCTTTTTAATGAAGTAAAATATGTCTTAACTAATAACTAACCAAAAGTATGAGTCAAGGTTATTTGTAGTGAGTTAGCTTATCGAAAATTTAAAAGAGAATACAACAAACAAACCATTTAAAAAAATATGAGCCTGATTGCAATTTACACTTCTTTTAAGGGTGCTACATGGTAAACACTGAGGCACTTTGTGGACATTTAGAAATTCTGAAGTTGTTTGATATGTTTAAATATCGTTTTAAACCGAATATAGGTGAAAATTATTGGAAGCTCTGACCAATTAAAAAGAATTAAATGAATTGAAAGCTAAAAAAAATATATGCTTAAGTGAAAATGTGTGCTTATGAGATTAAAACCAAAGGTTATAAACCTAGATCTAGCCTTAATCTATCAAATAAAGTCATGCTTTGATAAGGTCACAACAGAACAATTTAAGATAATGTGTGATTGTTTTAAATAGGATTGTTTGTGAGTTGTCAAACAATTAATAAAACAACTTTAAACTTAAAATTTTTTAGCTTCTTAACTAGTCTAAACTTTAAACTACATTTTGGTGAAAATAATATTTAAAAAATATCAAATCAATTCATGAATAATCCAAAATATATAAATGTTTGCGATGCATCTCAGTGTTCTTTCGTACAGCACCCTTAAGACTGAATTGATTTTTTTTAACACCGCGTCTTACTATTCGTTCAGGCTATACGCTTATGTACTAATTACGATAATTATTTTAGGGATTAGGGAGGTTAAAATTTAGAGGAAGTGTACCCGCATTTGTGTGAAGGGAGAGTGGAAAACCATTTTGGAAAAAAACCCTTCAGTACACCCGACCGAGATTCGAACCTCAATCTCCAGTGTCATCTGCATTCTAGTCTAACATGAGAGTAGCGCGTTAGACCACACAGCAACTGAAGTGGATCTGAAATGAAAGGGCTGAAATTTTAATATTAGTGGCGCCTGTAAGAAAACTTGTTTGTGCACCACAAACCTGGAATTTTTATTTTTTTTAATTTACTAAAAAAAAAAA